>QWTY01009800.1:0-18826 GCA_008033365.1 Pseudorectes ferrugineus
GAGATAAAATTCTTCAATCCTTTTGTTATTACTTCTAGATGAAGAGGTAAAAGTGCTATTTTTTTGTTATTGTTTTGTCACTGAGACCAAAATTTAAAGTTGGGAGCTTCTTTTAAAGTGACAATGGTTTTGCATCTTTTCAACTTCCCCTTTTCTCTAATAAATGGTGGGAAAAGAACCCCAAACAAAAAAGAAAGTGATTCCCTCCACCCCTGTGTCTCCAGAGGAAAAATACCAAAAAGAAGTAGAAAAAAGTCTAAAGTATTTCAATTATACAACTGTTTGACATAACCAGCTTGTTTTCTGGACTATTCATGAATAGAATAATAAGTCAAATTTGTTATTACAAATGATTCATGCACTCAATCTTTCATCTCACAATATCATAACCAGCAAGACCTCTGGTAATGCAGACAGTTATGCTCCTTTATAATGCTTATTAAGCTAGCTAATTTGTACAGTTAGAAGCTTGTTAGAAATGCTCACAAACATCAGGTTTGAAAAAACATGGAAGAGTTGAGACTAGATTAGGAGTTGTCTCATCAGATTAGACTGCTCAAACAGTGAAGGAAAAAGATTGGAACAAAAATAAAAGTCTCCATGCAGATTGAATGAAACTAGGGCTAACCAGACAAAACAGGAAGCAAAGGAGCCTTCCAAACTATGCATTGGTGCTAACTCCTGCAGCCTGTGCCCAGCACTCGTGCCCTTACCCTTGTCATCTGCCTGGGGAACACCTCTGACTGGGAAAGGTCCCTGGCTGCAAATCCCTGGATGCTGAATGAGTGTTCAGGGCATCATCACCGGGGTTTGCTGTTTCCTTACACTTGTCTAAGTGTCTGGTTTTGGTGTTTCCCCCACCTCACCATGAATAGATGTTAGTGCTCTGAATGCTGCACATGCTTCTTGACAGCCACCGAGGAGTGAGAGGGCAGGAGCTTGGCAGTGACCCCAGGAGGCAGCTCCTGCAGCCTGGGGCAGTCTCCCAGTAAGGATGAGATGGACAGAGGGGTGCCATGAGGCTGTGGGGAGCTCTGAGGATACCAGCTCAAGCCCCAGTAAAAATTTGACTATTAGCCCTGCAAAATAAATGACACTGCAGCTGTGGACAAGCACTGGGCAGATATCTTGACTCTAGAAACTGCGACCAAATAAAATGCAGTCAGAATGATCCAAAAATTTGTCTATTGGCTTCAGAAGTTATATGAAAGTTAACAAATGTGATTTTACCTTTCTGTTTTTCCCTCTTCTGCCCAAGCACAAAGTACAAAACACAGGGATGTAGATGACTAACTCATTTGAGAAATTATCTCTGCCACTTGATGAGTAGAGAAGTCTGTTACCATGCTGGAAACCTCTGCCCCAGATCCTGCTCCTCCAAACACTTGTTTACACAACTGTTGGAAAAATACTCTGGAACAAACCAACATCTCAGACAAGCCCCTGACAGCACAAGTGTTAGGTTTGACTATGCTTCAGATCAGTCTCAGGAGATGTGGTCTGGGTTTATCCCATCCCACCCAAACAGTGTGACCAGCAGGCCACTGACTCTTGCCCAGCCGCATTCAGGGTGGGAACACAAGTTTCCTCTGGGACCTGATTGCTGTTCCAGCTCTGCTGATTGAACAGTTTATTGTAGGTCATACCAGTGTCTTGCAATCCTTGCCTACAGCAGAAAAACTCCAGGAGTCCCCCCTTGGGAAAGTGTGTTTTACAACAAGACTTGGCCCTTTTTGTCTTTGCTGATGTTACTGACTATATTGCCTTCCACCCATATGATCACTAATTTATTTCTCTCTCTCAAACAGTCATTTATCTTCCATCTTTTATTGGTTCAATGAGCCACAAGTTGGAAGGGAGTTTTCTGTGCACAGCAGGACTATAGATGAGCAGACACCCAGCTGTGGGTGGGGTTGAAATCCATAGACATGTTTCTTCCTAATAGCTTCAGTTCATCATGAAAGCTGTAGCTGTAATTTCCATTCTTTATTATAATAAATGTTCTTTTCTTATAATCCCCTTTCTACAGAACAAAATATAAGACTTTTTTTGCTATAGGATCATATCCTAAATATTATAGACATTGACAAATAATCTCAAATATGTTCTTTCACAGCTTAAATGGGATTGCCTTAACATTTTAAAAAATGGCTATATTTAGATTTTGGATAAATGAACAAAATAATAAAGATGACTGTTTTTCATTCCACACATTCAGTAAATTGAGCTTATATGATAACTTTCATAGGATAAATGTTAGTTTAAATTATCTGCATTTGACCTTTAAGCTAGTATTAAAATGCTAAACCAATTTATGCTGTTAAAATGCATTGAACAAATTATATGACAATAACTCTTATACAATGTGAAGCAATTTTGATGATCTTTAAAGATAGTGGATGGTATTTATGATAACAGCTCTAAGCGCCTTTATATCACAGCTGTGGTGAGGCTTAATGTGGCAGGAACTGTCAGACTGGATCAATACATGCTTTTCAGGCTTCTTTTGGTGCCATAATCCAGCCCCTGCAAGAAGTGACCTCATGAGCTGCCTAAGCTCTTGTTGTTCTTGTTCTGTTTTGTTAATTGAAGAATATCGAGGCTTATGAAAATGACAAAGCTGTGCAAAAGCTAATTATGAAAGAAAAACAATAAAGCCAGGGGTGAGACTAGGTCAGCTTTCAGTGGGAGTCCAGAGTCTACTATATTTTTTCTGCCATCTATCTGCTGGTGTTTGAGAGAAGAAACTAACCTTTCTTGCATACTAAATTAGTGAGTAAAACCGAGCAAGTATTTTAGTTTTTCCAGAGAAGCCTTTGTTGTTTTAAAAAGAAACCCACCCATTCACTAGGAGGAAGCTGTAGGTGACTACGAACAAGCTGCAGACAAATCAACCCCTTGTCTTTTCCATTTAGTTCTCTCTCATTTTACCTGTGCCCCGCTCCAAGCCCCAGCTCTCCGAGTGCCTCTCGTGCCGGGTGCAGGGGCTGTGGGATCGGGCCCTTTAGCGACACAAAGGCAGTAGCACCTTGACTTATTCAATCTAACAAGGGCTGCAAGGATAACAAAAAGAAAAGCTTTTACCATGAAGGCGGAAACATCCTCAGCAATGAAAGTGAACAGTGTTAGAAACCTCAAGGGAAAACATAACCTCACTGTTAAAATGAATTTTTACTTTAATTTAAAAGCCTTTTGTAGGGAAGTGCCAGGGCAGACAGCTTAGCGCGTTCATCTGCTCAGGACTCAGTTGACTGTAAGCAAAAATATGACAGATTCCTAAACTGGTGTGTAAGAGATTGTCTAATACCTGGACAGAGTCACCAAGTAACAGCTGCAAATAATTTCCCGCACCTTTTCTTAAATATTTTAGTAATATACAATAGATTATTAGCCATAAAAAAAACCCCTCTCACCGGGATCCCAGTCCTTGAACAAGGTCTAATACTCCTGCAGGAGTTCTGTCCTTCTCTGAGTCTCAAGTTTAATTATCACAGCAATTTCTCTGTCTTTGAAAAAGTTCTGCTACACCAAAGCCAGATGTATTTCTTATTGGCTAATAGCTCCCTATGCCTCTCATAGAAAATGTTGTGCTGAGTCCAGCTGCACATTTTACATTTGATATGCAGACACTAAATTAAAATATAAATGGACTATGTAAGTGACATGTGGTTGATGTTAATGTTAGAAAAACCTAGAAATGAGATTAAAAATCTAACCTAAGCATGTAAAAAGTGCCTTATAGTTTTCTAGAGGATGATTTCATGCTACAGGAGTTTACGTGTATGTTTTAAATGCAAGCTATCAGTATTTTCAAGCAATCCATATGAGATCATATAAACATATTCCAGAGCCATCTTTTCTGCATCTGAAGTACTTGAATAGAATGTCACTATTGACATACTATTGACAGCTTTCCTTTTCTTATCCTTAAAGTTAAGTGTGCAAATGGAGTTTATTCTTTTCCTTAAACACCAAAAAATCACAGTAACAGAAGTGCAGTTCCAACAGCCAAGCAAATTTAACTGAAGATCTCCCAGTATCATAGATATGGATAGGATAGTGTATTCCTACTTCATGTTATAAGCAAAATAACCTAGTATTGATGAATCATCACCTAAAGCTGTTTAAATTATGTTGATCTGCAAAGATGATCAGAAAGACATCTTAAAAATGGATAGAATAAGGTGTTGAGTCCTATCTAAAAACTTACAGAGAAATCTTTGAGTCCCTTAAGGACCAAGCAAAGAAAACAGACCCACAAGGGATTTTTGTTCAGAAAGACTGCATATAGGTATATGGGTATAATTAAAATTCAGAACTGAGGAGTAAAACTTGTAGTTTAAAATTTGTTTCTATTTTTTTCCAAAAGCATTCTTTGATTTTGTGGAGGATTTCTGCAAACTGAAGCAGCCATGGGAGCAGGCATTAGGGAATTTTTCCTGTGTACACTCCCTCTGGACAGGCTGGGTACACTCATCTGCAGCAGCTCTGGGCCTCACGGCTTCACAGCCCCAAGAAACAGAAAGGTGAGGATTAAATTAAAGAAAATACAACAGTAAACAAGAGGGTAGAAGGAAAAAGCACAGACAGCAAAGCTACCAAACCCACCCAGGAAGAACTCCTGCTGTCACAGTGCTGTCCTTTGGCAATCTCAGCCCCTCTACTTGCAGGGTGTCACGGGGCATCCTCAGCATCCCCCAGCCCAGGTTTGCCCGTGCAGGGGTCAGCGTGTGCATGCAGGCATTCAGTCCCTGCAGGCATGAAGTCCATGCAGGAATTCGGTCCAGATCTGCAGCTCTCTAGGGCCAGCTGCAGAAGAAAATCTGGCCTTGGTGTTGTCTCAAGTGTGTGCTGCAAGTCTGAACATCTCCAGGACAGAGGAGCAGTGCCCGTGACCCAGCTCTGCCTGAGCCCTTCTGACCGTGACCTCACAGCCTTCCCCGGGATGCAGCTGCCAGCTCACCCCAGCCTGGACTGAAGCTGGGGCTCCCCAAAACCTGCTTTCCCCCAGCCTTGCCGTGGCCAGCCAACCCCAGCCTCTGCGTGTTCAGGGCTGGATCCTGGCTCACAGGCAGTTCTGTAGCTGCATCTTGTGATGAAGAATTCACTGGGGTTGGGGGCAAATCTGCTCCATCCCTGTGGTGCTCCAGCCCACCCACAGCAGCACACCCGCTCAGGAGAAGTAGGGTGGGCTTGTTTGGGTTTTTTGTGGGTTTTTTATATTCCCTCCTTTAAACCAGCTGAGAGAAACGAAAAGGCTGTTTGCTGAAGCACTGTCTTAGCTCCCCTATCTCCTTGTTTTCCCCATCCCTGTGGGGCTCCTTGCTGGGGCTGGAGACACGGGCCTGTGGAGTCCCCACCAGGCACAGGCAATCCTGTCTAGGAATTTTGGCCATGGCTGATTCACATTTTTGGGCAAATTCCCACTGTTTGTCTGCATCTCAAGACTGCAGGTTAAGAGCAGGCTCAGGCTCCAGTTTCCATCTGCTGCCCCTCCACTGAAATCTGTCTGGGGGAGCCATCCTCCAGATGCTTGAGGAAACCATTGCCTTTTTTTAAAAGGATTAACATTTATTATGAATAATGCTGATTATTAGTAGGTTTGGAAGAGTCTAGTCATTAACTGAGTACTTTTTTCCTTAGACTTTGCTCAGATTCAGAGCTCTTCCAAATAACTCGCAGTAACAGTGGTGTTTGTTTCCTACTATTCATGAGTTGAAGAGAAATTACTCCCAATCTAAACACATCTTTAATCTAAAAGCAAATATTACTGCATGAATCCAACACTGGTCACATCTTTTTCCAACATGACAGGAACTGAACCCAGACAGGATTTTTTTTTCTGTGCTTATTAAAAAATCCTTTGAAGCTGGTGGTGACCCCTGAGAAAGTTTATGCAGAATAGCCATGCTTAAGGAAATCACATTAGTGTCTGAAAAAGAGACACATTTTAATTTCATTCCCTTCATCTTTGAGGAAAGAAAGCAGTGGACAATAACCAACAACATGAGACAATGGAAGTGCTTTAAACTGGTAAGTCAAAGCTCTTTTTTTAAAATTCAACAAATAGCCAAATGCATCAATTAAGGAAGCTCCAGGAAGGAGCAGAAAAGAGCATTAAGCAGAGAACACCAGGAGGGAGAAAGCAACATGTTAAGGCATCTAAGGAACTGCAGAGAAAAAGAAGTGTCAAATGAAATATACTTAGTGATGTGAAACATACAGTCACCCGACATTGCTTTGCATTATAAAAACTAAAAGACGGCCAAAAAGGAATTTAAGATCATGTAAAATGAAATGGAATGTATAAAGAACAGGAATTCCTGAAGCATGAAAAAGCAGCCTGCCAAAAGAAGCCCAATACACACAGTTATATTGAGTACACTGGGTTGTTGGGTTCTCTCTCCTTGGTGCACACACTCACACTAAAATTTAAAGCCTGTGCTCTGCACCTGATCCTGGATCCTGATTCTTTGTGCACTGGAATCAACAGGCCCACTCCAACCTCCAGCACTGAGAGCAGACCTTAGAGCCCTCTTCTGCACACCTGGGGGTTGTTTACCCAGGGGTGCCCGAGTGACCCAGCCCAACCAAGCAAACATTGCACATTTCTAATCCCACTGCCTGACCTGCCTGTGGTCCCACTGCAGAGTGTCCAGCAGCCTCACACAGGGTACACAGACCAGGACAAGGACAAATATCTTGGTATTTTATAGCTCTGTGCTTTTTCATTAACACAGACCTGTTAGAAATGCACCACATAATGACCTTCTGGAACCCATTTCCTCATGATGATCACACTGCTTGACCAATCAACTGTTCGCATAAGGATATGCATATTTAGTTACATATATATGTCTAGCATTATATTGATTTATGAATGTGAAATATATACTCAAACAGCACTGGAAATTATATGCAGTGGTAGAGGTCCATATTCTTAGTCTAACTCCAACACTCTGGACTTTGGATTCTGTGCTATAATAAAATCACTGCAGTACTTATTAAAATGAATTGTATTTTCTTATGTGTTCAGCTTTAAATAACTTTTCATGATTTAAACAGGATTTTTTTTCCTCTGTAGACATCAAAAATGAGATATAGTATGGTCAAATATTTTAATATATTCAGAGTAATTTTTAGTTCTTTTGTGAAGCCACACTCTATGCACAGAGAAGAGTTGCAGCAAACAGCTCTCCTAGTCTGTATGCACTTGTTATTTGTGTGATAAAGCAGAACCCCAGCCAGGCCTCTCTGAGCAGAACTTTGCTGTCTTTGGCTGACTGCTATGAACATTGAAGGTTATCCAAACCCACTCTGCAGTCAGTGAAATCACCTGCAGAGGACAACTCCTCCACCATCTTCTAGGCAATTATTTTTGGTCCACTGACCGCAAAGAGAGCCTAAACAGCTATCTTGAGTCTGACACCTAACTTTTTCAAACCGATGGCTAAGTAAGACAAAGCCCTCCCTTGCTGTAAGGGCCTGTTTGAACACAGACAAGAGCAGAGGAGTTCTACTAGGAGGGAAAGTGAGAATGCATACACTGGACACATGCATATATACAGCAAAAATTTTGATAATGTTTTATGTGGGAAATATAACCATGAGAAACAGATGTTCCTCTCAGATGTACCTTCAACTTCTCATGCCCTTGTCCCATCAGGGATTTTTTTCAGGGAAGTAACAAAGATGTATAATAAATCATTTTTCTGTAACTGGCAAAGAAAATGGGGATTTGTAAAGCTGAATTTGCACTGGTTTTCTGCCTGTGGAGCCCTGCTGATGTCAGTACTGCTTGGCCTGGTTATAAACAAAGGACCTGGATTTTAAAAATTGATGCCTGGCACATACACTTTCACACAAGAGTATTTTTCTTCATGATCCTGAAGACTGTGTTTGTGCTCAAAACCTCTTCAGCAAATTATAACAGCAGCCACCAACTGCAGAAAAAGAGGAGAAAGCTGGTTATTGTTTTCTGTCTTTTAACCTCTTCCTCATACACAAAAGCAGGAGGATGGAGCATTATTCAGAGCTGGTTATTACAAGGTAAATGCTTACAAGGAGAGATGTACCAAGACAAAATAAGTGCATTTGTAAACTGCTCGTGGCTATGCCACAAACAATGCACTTGCCTTTTACACAAGTAACCCTTCATAGTGCATTTGCTCGCCGTGTCTCGTAAGAGCAATAACACTGTGAGCCATACCTTTTCATGACTTTATTATCAGTAATCTTTGTTAGCCTGTCTCTCTTCATCCTTGATGTCAAAGTTACAATGTGCACAAAGCTGCCAGGCTCCCAAGTCACACCTGGCCCTCAGAACATATCACACCTATGTGCTCGTATTTAAACTGGCTTCTTGTCACATTTTTGCCTGGACTTTCAAAATGCTCTTTCCAATCCATGAAGCTTAGCACAGAGTCACCATTTTTGTGCAACAAACCATTTCTTCCTTTCTGCCCTGTTTGCTCTTTAACAGTTCCTGGCAAAGGTCGTCTGGGGTCAAATCTTCCCAAATTGCACTGTAAACTATAATCTCCTTTTTTTTCAAAAATTTAGAAGTTTTAGAAATGGGGGAAAGGAGAGATAGCTTCAAAAACAGATTGTAAGTCCAGGTGTATATTCTGTAATAAGTTACTTTTTTAATATCACAGACTCCAAGCCCCAAATTGCATTTTGCAGCCTGGGATCAATTCATGGGACCTCAAACCTGCAGCTCTGGACCCAAACTTGGAAACTGCTTAAAATATTTTGTTTAGACACATTAGCAGAATTTAAAAGTCGGTATAAATGTAGTCAAGACCTCTCTGTGCCATGTGAGGCTGTTTAGGCTAGGTAGGGGTCTTTTTAAATGTAATACAACTGCCATGTATCTTTCTCCACATGTAAAAGAAAAACATTTAAAAGTTATGGGGTTTTTTCCTGCTGAACAGTCTTCAAACTAATCGTTAATATTTGTATGAGTATTTTCCAGTGTATTTGCTGAATAAAGACTGAGTTTTGGTTGTATATATTTGAAGTTTTTCTGTGCCTTGACAACATCAAGCACTTCGTCTGCATGTGGGGATTTTCTAAGGAAACAATTATTTCTTCAAGGGAACCTATGATTTCTCCAAGACCAGGAACAGGGATGGAAATGTTATCCTGTGCTAATGTCTTTGCCCCTATGCATGAGAGGGCAAAAGCAGGAAACCAGGCAAGAAACAGCCGTGGTCTGTCTGTTATTTATCTCCTTAAAGATCACCACACATCGAGAGACAGCTTGTGGATGCCGAAGTGTTGTCCCTCCCTGGAATGCTTTGGGAGGGTTTGGGAGTTTGTTTGGTTTACTTTCTCTGAATCAGAGCACAAGAGTGCTGGGAGCACCAAGAAAGGACAGGCTGGAACTGACCTCCAAAATCTTATTTTCTTGCTGTTTTCCACTTTGTCCATTCCCACCTGGGCAGAAGGACGTTGCAGCAGACTGGCTTGGCCAGGTTGCATGCAGTTAGCCCCCAGACTCTGCAGACCAAGAGATGTGAACTGGGGAATCACCAAGAGTGCTCTGGTCATTTATAACTGTGGCCATTGATCCCTTTGAGAGTGTCCTGCCCTGGTTCTGGAACTGCTACACAGACCTGGGGGACTCGAAGAAACTTTCAACTGGCCAGGACTTCCTGGTGCCCCATAAGCAATAGCTCTACTTGGTTCCTAAGAAAAAAACCGAACAGCACTGAGGTTTTATCAAAATCCATGACACACATCAGCAGTGCCTGTTACACAAACGATAATTCCAAACACCTGGCTAAGTTCCTGGATCCAAGATCTGACCCCAAAACATGTGGGCCCATATTGCTTTGCTGCAACAGTAGAATTTGCCAACTACTTTTGAGCAACTGGGGGGAAAAAAAGGAACAAAAACCTTCCTACAAATTCAGATTCATTTGAACCAAAGTCAAAACCTTCAAATTTTAAAGGTGATAAGAACAGGCCATGAGTGGTCTGTCACTTCTTGTGGTAGACAGAAACCACATGTTTCTCTGGGCTCCAAGATTGCTTGTCTGCTCATTCTTCTGGCTCTGGACTAACAGCAAAAAATCGAGGAAAGCCAAGATCACAAATTTTCCTTTCTCATCAGATTTGAGCCCTTTTAGTGGAGGAGTATTATGTTTTGCTAACTCAGAGCTCTTGACAATCACTGTAATCTTCAGAACTGAGATTTCAATCATTAAGTGTGTGCAAAAATAGTCCGGCACTCCATAATTTATGCACTTCATCTCCAAAAAACAAACATGATATTATCTTAAACTTAGAATTTAAAGCTGCACTTCACATCTTTAACAACTGTCATGTAACATGCACCTATTTCTCTCATTTTCCCTGGAAAAGCAGGTTGTATCAAGGCTATGTGCACTCTTGTGGAAATGAACTGTGAGGACAAAGTAGGGAACTGATAAGATTTTGCTTTGTCTTTGCCTCACAGCTTTTTGGAGCTAGAGAATGACATGAAAACCAGCTCTCTGATAAGGGAAATGATTAGCATTCTTCTGAAGTCAATAGAAATACATGAGCAGGACCCAGGAAGATTTGTTTGATTTTAAAACTATATATGTAAAGAGAAGGCTGCCAACTGATAATGAACAGTCCTCATTTTGGTGTTAAAATAAACAATTTAAATTAAATGGTGAACACGAGATGGTAAATCAAATGATTACCCATGACTGAAAAGGTCAAAGTTCTACTGCCAGTAAGTGCCAGGTAGACACTTAAAAGGCCAACAAGAGGACGCTGCTTTCAAAAAAAAAAAAAAAAAAAAAGAAAAATACTTAGACTGTGCAAACAGAGCTTGTAGTAGCATTAATATCATCTGGTTTTGCAGTTTAAACATGTTCTGCTCAATTTCCTACAGTAAAGATAGTTTATGGGCCTTAACCAATGATGTATGGTCAGCATCCAGTACACTTCATGACAGAAGATACCTGACAGGTTCTGCGCCTGCCACTGGAGATGCCCAGCAGATTTCTTTGATCTCTTCTTTTTGTGTTGGGGCCATGTCCTTTGGAGGGCAGATCTGTGTTACTATGTACACCTATATCTGTTTTCAATTTAAGCTAGGCAGCATTGCTTTGTAAAAAGACATTTTTTTTCAAAGTTTTGTAGGCCCCCAGGATATCTCAGTTCACAGAGGAAAGGAATATTCTCTTTCACTGCTTTCCAAATCAGTTCCCATTTAAACCATTTTTTACTCAGTTGTAATTCATTATCGGAGGACTCTGTGCATGCTGCATCCTCCTAACAGCTCTGCTTCACAAAAAACACATTACTCCTAAAGGCCTCTCCTGTTTACATGGTGTGAATTATTGCTAGGGAGGTCATAGAGGGGGAAAAAAAGGAAGAGGGATATGAGACATTTTGCTACTCTGAAGAAGTGGCTTGTGAAGAAAATGCTTTTCTCCACTGCTTGGGATGACTAGGGAGCCTGGTGGACCCTGGTTTTTGACGCTCATGTGAACATGGTAATCCCTGAGGGCTGGTTGTGCTTAATTCATCCTGCAATAAATTTGCTACTGATGGTGCAGATTTTGTCCTTCCCTCCCCACTGCCCTCAACAAAGCAGGGAAAATTACTCAATTAATTGCCTGGCGGTTGCAGGGGCTGCCTGGCAAGGGGGTACTGCCCTTCTGCGCCAAACTAGGGATATAAATTTTCCCCTGTGAGCAGAGCGTATTATGGCTGTGTGCTCTGAGGCAGGGAAGTGCATGCATGCATGTAATAGGCAGCTGATCATTCCCATGACAGCTGCTGCGGGGGGAGCTGGGAAAGGTGTGCCCATCGCCCCGTGCCGCTGCCGCCCGCATGTGACCCCGGCAGGGAGTCACGCAGGCGACCCTGCGCCAAGGGGATTTCGCAGCCCATGACTTGCTCTCAAATGAGGACTTCCTCCGCTGGATGCTTATATTGAAGGCGGCGAGTCATGTGCTCCGTTAATTTGAACAGTGGGATTCACCAGATCTGTGATGGATGGCTGTTTAAAAACACAGTGTGCTTCCAGCTCTGGAACATAGGGGAGCTATCATTTAGTTTTTAGCTCTTTGGCAGAAGAAAACTGTACATGAGGATGAGCAGGTTAGATTTGACTGGGTAATTACATATTATTTTGTATGAATAGAAATGTCACTGCTAATGACAGCTGTAGTGTGCTCCAAAATATTTGGGATTAAATACGTTTGGTTTTACACACCAGATGCACAAAAATATTTGTAAACATTTGTATGCTTTTAGTCCATCTGAGCAATTTATTCAGTATTACACATGCAAATCAGTAATTCTCAGGACTTCATGCTCCTGTAACCACCAACCTGATCTGTATTAGAAGAAAAGACTGTAAAACACAAAGGTGTCTACCACCAATTCCCCTTCCCACTCCTCCCTCCTCCCTCTCCTGCTTTACTCAGAGATGAAAATACTTTGACGTCTAAATTAAACAGTGCTAAGCAACTTTTAGCATTGAGCTCAGCTTCTCAGGAACCTGAGCAGATATGTCCATGCCACTGGCCACTGGTTCAACTGCAAAACCTGGGCATTGACAAAAGATTCTGAACTCATTTTGGCAATTACAAATGGAAAAATGGTCATATTTTTCTTTACAGCTATTGCGTGGAAGCAGTTAAGTGCAGGAGTTCTTGAACCTACAGCTGAGTTTGAAACCAAGTTGGCCCTTTCTGTTTTGCAATGAAGTTTTCCGTTCATTTTGGGGCCGATGAGCTTTCTCACTACTGTCACTGTGATCATTTTCCTGACCCATTTCTGTGGGGAACATTGTCAAAAGGCTTTCCACAGTTTCTCTGGGCTAAAGCTGCAAAACAGGGCTATACAAAATACTTGCCATACAATTCTATAATTAGTAAAAAACTAAAGGATTTTTTTCATCATTCAGAGAACTGTTTTTGAAGGACAGATGGAAGAAACATTTCTGTGAGAAATGGTAGCTGACATGGAAACTTTTTAGATGTCTCCAATTAAGTTGAATTCATCTTAACAAATTCCATTCTGGTATCATTGTAACTCTGAAAATCAGACCCTAGATATAACAGAAATATACTAAATCCTATTTTTTTTTCAACATGAAACATAGAGATACATGGCTTCATTGCTTTCCAGTACTTGCTAAAGAGCTACATACTAAAGGAAACAGTGTCCTGTTTGGGAAGTTATACAGTCTCACATTCTTATTTCAAACAGTAATTTTCCTACACAATTTCTTGCTTGAGTTGCAACCACTGCAATTTCAAATTCAGTAGGATCTGGATCCAAGTTGGTGGAAGGGCTTCCAATATAAAAAGACATGATCTCTGCTCATGATATGATTTGAAACAAGATGCAGCATGTAGGTTTTTAATTTCATTTGTACTCATTAAAGCATAAGCAGTTGCTCATTCGTGGTATCTTGCCACACAAGATGGATGTTTAAATTATTCTGAGAGTAGGGAAATTAGGCAAATAGTATCAGCCATAAGTGAATACCCATTTTGGAAAAGAGACTTCTATATCTAAGAAATTCCTGTTTTCACTTTAAGGTTTGGAGCTTCAAGTTGTGATGGCTTTGTTTCAAAAGGGAAAAGAAGAGATGCAGGATTTGGAATTGTTGCAGTACAAAACCAACTCAGTCTATTCAATGCAGTTTATTTATATTTCATGAAGGTGAACAAAAGCGCTCTGGAAAAGGCAACAAGAGCACACCACAGGAGGAAGGCAAACCTGGCAGAGGTCGTTGTTCTGCCTTCATCTAAATTTCCTATTTCCCTGGCTCCTCCTGCACTATTTGGAGATGAGCAGACTTCATCCCCTTTGCGGACCTTTCCAGTGGTTTTCAGTGCGCTTCTTCAGCTGTATTTCCACAAGATCCAGAGGACACACATCTCTTTTTACATGGCTGCTGGTGCAAAGCTTTCCAATGGTTTCAGCAGGCTCTGAGATGGGCTCTTAGAGCATGGTACTACTCATTTTTCAATCAGTAGCAATCCTGTCTTTCATTTCAGTGATTCAGAAAATGAAGCCCTTAAAGCAGAAATTGCCAGAGTATATTGAATGCAGAACCATCCTTTTAGTGCTCTTTCTTATTCACTACAATAAACAATGCCATTTAATATAATTTCCAAATCTCAATTTAGGAGGAAAAAAAATCTCATTTAGCTGTTACTCTCCCTCACAATGGAAAGCTGCCTCAGAGCATGTTACATTTCAGAGGAGCCTGTGAGATTTTGTTTTAATGGGAAGCTAAATTAAATGTTTAAATTTTAAATCAACAACAGAACATGTTCAAAGAGCTATATTTATAGGGTTTAAGTGAAAAATGCTCTGGCATCACTTTTAAATAATGCTGGCAAGCAAGGGAGGAAAGAACACCACTCACTGATTCTTTGCATGGCTTAGTCCACAGCCTTATCCAAGGCTCATGTATAATGTGAGTTGTTGGCTGTGATACTTTGGTTGTAGTGCTAGTGAAATTCACTGTAGGCAAAGGCTTGTGATGCTAAACAAAGTGGACAAAAGGCTTTTACAGAATAATAAAAATAACAAGTCGCCATTTATGACTTAAAGTTAAATGTTCTCCGTGAAGACATTACCCAGTAAATAACTCTGTGGGAAAACCTCTAAAATATAAATGCCCTGGCAAGATGGGGAAAGCACTGAGGGTGATAGAAATGCTTAAAGTCAAAAAGGTGAAAAAGGACTCTGTGTCTTGCTCAGATCTCAGAGCTCTTTGCTGAATTACTTTGCTTACGGCTCTCGGTTCTAGTTCAGCTTATGTAGCCAGGGAAGCAGAGTCCCAGTTTCAAGTGTGCTGAAACTATGTTGGGATTTTGTGTTCAACTAAAATAATATTGAGCTTGTGTTTCCACGGTGAACATGCAGAAAATAGCTCAGAAGTAGAAACATATATAGACAGACTGTGGGCAAAGGAGCAGAAAGAAAACTGCAAATGAGAAATTAATGACAGAAACTTCTCAATGCAGCCTAATATTTTAGTAATGTTCCAGGTTTAGTGAGAAACATTTTCATAAGACTTGGACTGAGGCAAAGCTCAGAGTGAATTTCCTGATCCCCAAATGAATGCTGGTAGGACAAGTACCTGCTATCAGCTGAAGAAGGCTGTACCAGGCTTTGTGTATCTGATCAGAGGTATGTCAAGCAGCTGGCCAACAAGTATTTGTAGCTATACTGTGTTTCCTACAGCTATTTGTATTCCTGTATCCCCGTTTTCTACTGGAGTACAAAAAAAGGAGACAGTACAAATCTGTGTGAATGGTTTAACCTGAATTAAGTGATATGTTGACACAGAGTTGACTAACCTCGCTAAAAGAGGCCAAGGTATGCAAAATATTTTGGGAGAAGATTTGAAAGCATTTGTGTTTTGCAAAAATTAAAGTGAGTCTAGTTTGTTTTGTGAAATTTTTTATTGTTATTATCTTTTCTACAATTTTTATCAAAAACCTTCACCAAAGAGCAGTTAAGATTCTTTTAATTACCACTAAAAATGCACTTTTGTGAAAAAATGCTAAAAGTTAAAAGTTCATAAAACAGCAGGGGACAATATGGTGGGCAAAAAGGAAGTTTTGATGATATTTTCAATTTTTAAGTAATAGGGATTTTGCCTTTTTAAGAAATGGAAACCAAAAATTACCTTGGTGAGATTAGTCTGTGGACACTTCTTGGTGTGTCATTCTTTTTCAACAGTGCTGACTAAAGATATAACATCCTTATCTCACCTTTAACCAGGAGATATTTAGGTTTCCAGCAGAAGTGTATGCCACTGCAGCATTACTCTCTGTGGCATGAATACTTGATTTGTTCATTATCTGATTTGGTTGTAAAGGAAAGGTTTTGCCAGAAGAAAACTGTGGACTTGAATGCACACCCAGTTCTCAGTCTGCCAGAACTCACTATCTTAAGCCATATATTCAGTGCTGTAAAATTGCTGCATGTCCCACTTCTTTCTGCCTCATTGAGAGGAGCTTCAGTGTCACCTCCAGGACAGAATCAGTATAAACCATCAAACCAGCCACAGAGGCCCAGTACTGAGATTTATATCTGCCCTGTTTGGCGTTAGGCTGGGAAGAAAATTTTACGTCTACAAACACATTTAAGAATATGAAAAAATATTCTTTCTAAACTCTGTGTGTAGGTGTGAGTGATGGAGAGGATAAGAGAATAAAAACTATTTTCTATTATGGTAATGATATTCTATAACATTATTAAAAAAAGAAATAAAAAATATTCCTTCTTGCAATAAGTGTTCCACTCTAAACTAAAAATCGTTTACCAGGCACCAGAAATTCCCTCAGAAATATGGAATCTAGACAACAACATTTCTAGTTGCATTCCCCATGGAATATAGGATGTACATCCTGATGTTCCCGGTTGCCAGGCTTTGGAAATTTGGGGCTCTGGGCCCCCTAGCTGTATAACCAGCCTGCCAGGGAAAGGAGAAGATGGCTGATTTCAGAAAGGTGGCAGAAAGTGACTAAAGCAAGTTTTGTTAGAATTGTAATGTTCCCACAGATCTGGATGAACTGGAAAAATGTTCTGATGGGAAAGCATCCCTGAGGCCCCAGAGGTGAGTCTGGGTGGCTCAGGGGAGGTCAACATGGACCCATCCTCTGTAATCCCCTTCATCCCCCCACAGCGTGGGTTGGTGATGCTGGTGCCTGAGCTGCAGCTGTCCCAAGTCCAGCTTGTTCTGAGCACAGACAGTAGGTGTGACATGGATGGAGACGTGCCCTTAAGGACCATTCCTCAGAGGTGCTGCTGAGCACTGGCATTTCCCCCGCCAGCTGTTAAAAACTTTTTCAAGCTGTATGCAAAGGTTCATTAGGGAAACACATTCATTAGAATAATGTGGAGATCATCTCTAATTAAAGATTACATTTCTTTCTCCTAAGCAAGAGCATAGTTCAACCTCTCTGTGGCTCTGTTCCATAAACCTTTCCTCATTTCCTTTCTCTGTGTTATTTTCTCCACATGCCCATCTGCAGCAGTAGCTCTGACGTACCTGTGGTGTGTCACAGCTTCTACACCCCCAGCACAAGGGCAAGACCAGAGGTTCCTGTAAGCCAGGCTATCTGCAATGAATTTCATCATGCTAAACCTGAAGCCTGTGATGAAGATTTAGAGGTACTAAACTATCTTCCAAAGAGAGGGACTGGCCATGGTGCACCAGTACGAGGCTCCATTGCTACATGCAATTTGGGTTTCAGAAGCAGGAAAAGTAAAACCAGAAGACTCCAAGTGAGTAAATACCCAGTGAAGAGACTTGTGCAGAGAAATACAGAAATGACACAGGGAAAGTGTAAGTACTCAGAAGCATGGCTGCTGAAAGAGGAGGGTCACATAGGAGATGATGATGCCTGCTTCTGTCATTCACATTACAGCACTGTTACCCACAGGGATGGTGTTTAATTTGAAGATCACCTTCACTAAACCATTTCATACAGAATATGTCACAAGGTAAATTGAACAGCTAGACATATAATCAGACAGAATGGCAAAGTAAAATAATTAAATACAGGCAGCCCCAGGATGCTCCCTGTTTAATGTAGAATGCTAATTGGTATTCGAATACCACACGGTGTGTGTGGAAGAAAGACAGTGTAACTAATGTACCTGTGTGTTGTGTATAATAATACAGCAGGAGACCTTGAGGGTACATCTTCCCCTGAGGATTTCACACTGCCAGCAGCTGATACCAATAACAACAAAGGAAAGAATTTCCCCTGATATTTTCCTGACATATTCTATCCCAGTTCCTGCTTCAGTGCAATCTGTTGGAAGCTTTAAGAGTGATATGGTGCACTGGAATTAAATGCAACTTATAAAGTACACATATCCTATTTTTAGTAGAAAAAACCCAGCAGATAGAATTGTGATACCAGACTAAATCCCTGGTTGCTTCCTTTCATCCAGTTGATTTGAAAAACTTAAATAACCTTTTCTCTATGAGAGACAGTTTTCATATTATGATTTTATGATGCTTCCATTTTTAACAGCTACAGTTTTCTGACTTCAAAATACATGGAGGAAAACTCGTGTTGACTTAGAAATACTGTTGAAGTGTTCTTTTAAAAGAAATTAATACACTAATTTTCACATTTTTGTCTCAAAGTACCTAAATGACAAGCCCTACATTTATTTTTTGGTTTTGGTACACTTAACTAGTAATGAATAAAATATATTGAGACAGAAGATACTTTTTATATATTCAGTACAAGACATTTAAACTAGGTTGTGGAAAACATTTGCACCAAAACTAGAGGATGTGAAAAGCACTCCTAAAACAAACAACATCCTATCCTCAGAAAGCAAAACAAAAAATGAAAGACAAGTTGCAGTACACACTTGTAAGGAAATATTGTGGTCTGAGCAGTGGTTTTACATGTTGGATGGTGTTATCCCTACCCTTGACAAACAGTATTCCACTCTTCTTTAACTAGATAGAAGGAGCATTTATGAAGTAGGGCTCTATGTGTGTGAATAGGTAAAAAAACATGTCCATATGCATACAGATATATTTGAGATGGCGCTCTTTTAAAAAAAAGTATCTTAGAATTTGTTATATATAGCCTAACAGCTATAAATATGGTAAAATACTTATTGTCATGCATAGTCACACTACATCAGAAATAGTGTTCTGCAGAATGATATTTGCTCTCTCTTCCTCCTAGAAGATTTTCAATGAGTGACAAGAAATCCATTTTGCATCCCTAAGGTTCATTTCAGCTGACACTAAGCACAGGTGTTTTCTGCTTCCACTTGTAGAAGAAAAGTGAGACAAAATAGGGCCATA
>QWTY01009801.1:0-12174 GCA_008033365.1 Pseudorectes ferrugineus
CTCTGAGCACAAGAAAATGAATACTTATTTTCTGTCTTCATCAAAATCTTTTCCCTTGACCCTCTTGTTAGAAAGATATAATGTGCTGTCTACTAGTTCTAGGTCATTTTCAGGACCCTGTGTGTAACAAAATTCTTGCAGCTTTCTGAATGTGCTCACACTCTCAGGTATTCAATTAGTATGCTAATTGTCCTTTTACATCAACTCTTTACTCGCTGTTACTTTAGGAACTATATATTTCCTGTTCAGATTTTTCATTTTCTGATACATTTAGTATGTTAAAAAATAGAAGTGCTCTTCAGAAAAATGCAAATACCATAGAGCTGTACTTCTGGACTCTTAAGAGAAGGTTATGTAGTTCCTGATGGTTTTTAAGGCTTTAATTCGTATAACTTTTTTTTGCATGTGTGAATCTGCATAAGGTTTTGTATCATGGATATCAGTGAGTTTGTAGCATTCTTTGCCTTGTATGTTGACAGTCCTAGAAATTGTCTGATGACATATTTTAATCAAGCCACATGTAATGGTCTATACATAAAACTTTGATATACCTCCTAATGCAGAGGAATTTGCTGAAGATTAGACTGTTAGACACAGAATCTTTCTTTGTTTAACATATTCACTATCAAATTATTTAGCTGAAAGTGCCATGAGATGTGTGGTGTGTTATTTTGGAGGCAGTCATTCATCATAGGTATATTGGCATATGTATGTGAGGAGAAAAGTTTAAAAATACCTTACAGTCTCTGAAGATCATGGATATTAGGTGTAAAATCTTGTTATAGAATGGATCTAAATCCTTTTTCATGTGTAAATCAGAAACCCAGAATGAGATGCAGGTTTAAGTTGTCTGTAGAAATCTAACAAAATCATGAAGTTTCTTTGGAAGTTTCCAAAATCATATGCATGGCTATTTTTTCTTTATACTAGTAGGTGTGGAGATAAAACTTTGAGACTTGATGCTGTTGAAGTTGTATTATTTTTAGAAATGTAGTGGAATGTTTCTTAAAGGAGAACTGATTTGCTTTTGGTTTTTCCTTTTTCTTCAGATGTTTTACCTGAATCTGAAAAACAGAGAGATGTAACTGTCACAGCAGAAGTTTCACCTGATTTGGATGAAGAATCTGTATGTACCTGTATAAAAAGGAAATTACTCTGAAAACCTTGGTTTCACATGAGTAAATAATGACTGATCATGCATAGTGATTACTATTTATATTTGTGGGACTGAGCTTCATGGCCCTCAGTTTTCCATCAATTAGAACCCACTTTTACTAAAGATTTTAACTAGAATTATTAAAATTACTTATCTTCTGTCTGGGGACCTTTAGATTCTTGGCTAAGCAAACGTAACTGAACAAGAACTTAGGGTCTGGATTAACTTTGTACTGGTGAGAAGTTGTACTGGTGAGCAGTTGTTAACATTGGGGAAAGCAATAGAAGAATCCTTGGATCTTTCAAAGATAGAATACTCAAACCACTCAAGCTGCATTGTAAGAAATAATCTTTCTCCAACAAACTGTCATTCAATATTTTTTGGTGTTGCAGCCTAATTAATTTATTCATGTTGTATACATATGTAGTTTACAAAAATTATTCAAATTAAGATTTGGGAGAGCTTATATTGTCTTTTAAGACTCTTCACTTTAAACATTTCAGAACATACTTGTTGCACTAGAACATCTATTATTAGCCATTTCTGGCCACTAATTTCTGCAAAACTGATTTTCCACAGCTGCTTACTGTTTAAAAAATACACAAGGATATTATTCTTTGATAAATGGACCTGTCTATAATGTGTCCTAGTGTCCTAGCACTTGTCTGTTGGCAAAGGAACAGTGTGACATGATCTTGGCTAGCTGCAATAATCTGCTCACGACACTTAGGACTGTTTGGTCCAGAGAATGCTCTAATGCTTCTGTGCTCATTTGCTCAACCTTCCAGATGCAACTGGTCTGTTTCGTGTGTAAGTAACTCAGTCTGTCAATCAAACCACAGCCTTGGATCTTTATCTGCCCATATATCTTAGTTTCCTGTGTGGTCGGCTTTTCTGTGGGTTCTTTCAGTAGCTGCCTAGGAAGGAAAAATCTGATAAGATACTTTGTGGGGAAGGATCAATAAGCAAGTGTAGGAATGACTTTAGGGCTTCTGCAATTACCTTGGAAACTACAGGATTTCCAATGCTACTCCTGCACTTGTGAAAAGATTGAAATTGTGATGTGTGTGATAAAAGCAAAGAAGATATAGACATATTAAAATTGATTAGATAAGCAAGTGGAGGACCATTCTGTTATTTAACACCACCTCCTGTGTGTGGCCTCTGATCCAGGAAATCCAGGTAATTTCTGAAAGCTGAATATGATAAGGGTCTATATCTTTATACCCCTGCTATTGTTTCAGGATCAACCACTGGTCACCAGAGAGCGTGACAAGCCAGTATGAAAGGATCTGTCTTTTTTTAGCTGGAAAAGGTGCACAATGTACAAATGAAAGTCCTACTTCTAGAACTCCGAGAGACTATTGGCTTCCCGACTTCTTAGGAACTTTACAGATGTGGCCCTTATACTGTTTTTAATTTACTCTTTTATAATGAGAAGGTATAAGTTCAAGTCAGTAATTTGGTATTATAGCAGAAGTGAGAGAAGTGTTTCTTTATAATAGTTTAAATGGGAACATTTTCTTTAACTGTACTGACTGACCGACCTGTTTCAAAATGAAATATAAGCATAAAATAAAATTAAAAATTGACCACAAGGTCAAGATAAATTTTGAAGTAGAAGGAATTGCCTACTGAAATAGAAATTAGCAGGAGTATCAAAGTGCCTGCTAGAATTTTCTTTTGAGGTTTCAGGTATATTTCTGATTATAAGATAGTGTGTGATGATTTTATAGTACATGCTATATTGTGTATATAATATATTGGCAGATTGGAAGTCACCTTTCCCTACTGAATAGCAGAAGGTATTTCCAGAATTTGAATAAATATACAGTGAAAAGTAGTGTGCCAAACAAAACAGTTTCAAATATTCATATATACATCAGAGTGTATTAGTTTCTTATACATACAGCATTCATGACCTTTTGCTATCCTTTTTGCAGGCAATTTCAAACAGAGACTTTACATTTTCCGAAGGAACTCAGAAATGTATTTTGTGTATTTTAATCTGTCATAGGAATGATAAGTCCTTTAATGTTAATTCTGTGTTTACCAAGTTGATGGTAGGAAAGTACTATTGCTTTTATTGTCTTTTCTCATTCATGTAGAACATTGAATTAACTCTGTTTTCATCTTTTTCTTCACAGCAAGCCATTGACAGTGAGGTAAAAGCGGGGGCAGTACCATCAGTCACAGTGAAGGTACTGTGCTTAACTCAAAACAGTAGCATTTGAACAGCGGTGGCAAATCGTAACAAGCCTGTCACTTTCTGTGTATTTCCCTTAGAACATGAAAATGAGTGACGTTTGAAATGCAATATATACTTAATTTTTTTTCTCCTTAGTATGACAAGGTGTCATTCTAGGAAGCCTTCTGCTACAGTCAGAAAGTGACTGCAGTTTTATTTTTGATAGGCTTATCAATAAGCAGACACAGGAACATTGTTAGGATGGAATGAAGTAGTTTTTGAAGTCATGAGAATATTTTTTCCAACAGCAATAAATGTTTGATTACTCAAATGGGAAGTTTATAATCTTCAGCTGCCTTTTTAGTTGTCAATAAGCAAAAATAGACTTTCTTTTGTAAAAAGACTTTCATAGCTTTAGCTATTTAAAAAGAAAACTAGGAAAATCTAATTAGAAAATTTCAGTTCTTCATGAGAGCTGGTGCCTGTAACTGATTGTAAAGAAAGTGAGTGTGTGTTTGTGTGTGCATGCATGTGTGTGCAAGTGTAGGTTTTCCTCAGTATTGCCTAAAAAGGATCATGACTTTTATTTCTGACTTTAGGATGCTCTTCTAAGAATATCAATGGAGTCTCATTTTGGAGAACCTTGCAAGTTTTTTTTTTTGTCTTGAGTGAAAAATTCAGAGGGTAACTGAACTGTTTGAACCAGCTCCCCTCGGACTAGTGTGGTTTACTTGGACTTGGTCCAACATCTTCCTCTGAATTTTTAAGTGCTAAAAATGTTACAGGATAAAACCATTATTCTGATAAAGTCAGTGATAATTTTACTCAAGGAAGTTCAAATAAATTATATATTTATATATTTCATAAGATTTTTAATGGGAAGACAATTCCCCATTCTGTTTTCTTGTTTATGCATCTTGTACCTTTTAGTGAAACAAAAATAGTAAATGTAGGAGTTACCATGCATTCAATTTTTTCTGGAATCTTTTTACATGATAAGTTCCTATAACCTAAATCAATGTTGATGTTAATTATGTTAAGGTAGTCAAAGTTCCTAAGACTTGAGTAATTTTATGAATAATAATATTCTAAACTGATTTAACCTGGCTGTAGTGAGCTCCTTGGTAGGCCAGCAATGCAAAATAGATGATATTAGATGTATGGTCTCTGTCTATGCAGACCACATTCAGATCTCGGTCACCACTATACTTTCATTTTAGGTGAGAGTTAGGGACACAGTTTTGATATCCATTGGTTTTGCAGTGGAATAACTGTGTACAGTAGAAGCAATGAGGGCCACTCTTTATGTTTAGCTGAGCTCTCAGTATCTGGAGTTGTTGTGCCAAGTATCCTGTATATTGCTTTCCTTATTTTGTTTGCAGTAAAGACATCAAATAAAACTTGAAGGTATTCAGAAGACTATGCATTAGTGTTTGCAGTTAAAGGAAGTGATTTCTTTGGTTATCTTTGATTTTATTCTTTTTGTTTTTTTTTTTTTTTCCCCACTGTAGTCATCTAAAAAATGCAAAATTTTGTATTTGTTTGCATTAGAGTGAATGCTCGTGACACTTGCATGGTATTAACCCTTCAATTAATACTTTAGCTTTAGTTTCTCTTGGGTTAAAATTACAAAGAACATGAGAAATGCCCTCAGTTTTTTGTAATCTTTAAAGTTACTGTATATCATTATTGGCTGTGAGTAAATAAGAATTATAAAATGAACATACTGGGGTTTTGAAGTTGAAATTTTAAGTTCTTAAGCATTGTTGCTGCATTGGTCTTTTCAGATTTTTCGTATCTTTCTGTTGGTTATGGATTTTTTTTTTCTGCTGTAGAGATTAGTTAGTTGCTTCCTTTAAATACTTCTGTATGTCCCTCGATCTAGATAACAATCCAGAGCAGAGTGGCTGCGCAGAAGCCAAGCCTGGCAGTGTGTGTGCAAGCTCCGTTAGCAGTGACCTGCGACCAGTTCGTCTTTGATGATTTAGGTAAATTATGGCAGTGTCATCACAGCTGTTGTGTTCTATTACTTTTTCTGAGGTTTGAAAAGGCACAGTCCAGCCTCCAGTGAGTGCATTGTTGCAGATATACAGCAGTTAAAGCAATTACAAGTTTGCCTTGCCTGCACTCCACAGCTTCTAGACACTGCTTGGTGGAGGAAGATGGAGTAGAAATGAATGGAATTGTTTCCTTGGTTGTGGTATGATGTGTGACAGGTGAAGAGAGGCAGGGTGGCAGCTTCAGGATGGAGGCAAAAAACCCCCCAATTATTCTGCTGTACTTCTGCTGGGTTATTTTGTTTTGCTGACATTTCTGTCTATGTAGAAATGGCAGTCTTGATCTACAAACGGGGACAGTAAGTTTGTCTACTGGGGGAC
The DNA here is from genome assembly GCA_008033365.1 of Pseudorectes ferrugineus. NCBI lineage: Eukaryota > Metazoa > Chordata > Aves > Passeriformes > Pseudorectes > Pseudorectes ferrugineus. The sequence continues at coordinate 5,723 of QWTY01009801.1, forward strand.
AGTTTAGCATCTGTTCTCAACTTAGCATCATCTGTTTGGGGATCCTAGCCTTTTTCCAGCTCTGTTGGTAAGACTGCAGGTGGGATTGCCTTTAAGACCACATGGAGCTGAAGGTCAGACAAGTGTGCCTGCTGCTTCAGTTGGAACTGCAGGCCATTTCTGCTCTGAAATGGGAAGTAATAGCCCCTATTGGAACAGGGCTTTACTGACTGCTACTCTCATCTGAATCATCTGAAGGAGCAGTTCTTACCTTCTCTCAACATGTGGTAGGAGCAAATGGCTGATGGCTTTGTAAAATACTAAAATTGCAACATAAATCTGCATTTCTTTTTATATTCTCCGTGTTTAGTGTGCTGAATTGTTTTATAGGTTATGCTTCAAGATACTTTGAGGCCCTAGTTTGCCTTTTAGAAATTAAAGATAAAAAAAAAAGCATGTACAGTGATTTGATTAAAGGCGAACTAATGGAAACTATCATAATTTAGTAGAATAATTACCAAAGCGCTAGAAAATCTGTTGCTTTCATTTGGATACTCATATTACTTGATTTAATTTTGTATTGTTTTTAGAACCAGATTCATCTGAAACTGTGGTCCTGTCTGTCTTTTTGAAGGAGAATTGTTCTCCATCAGAACTAGAAGGAACTTGTATGGTTTCATATAATATACTAACAGGTAAGCCACTGGAGACTTGAAAGTGATTCGCCTTTTTTTCTGAGGACTTTTTCCTTACGTATTTCTTATAAATGTTCTTTTGAAATATACTGAAGGCAGTAGTAATAATAGAAATAATGTTTATCTAGTCTTCAGTTTTAGTTAATGTTTTATGTTGCATCAACCTATGTAATTGGTCTTACAGAGGTAAAATCATAAGCTTATTGCTTGGGAAACAACTGTACCAGCTTTCTCACTCTGTCCTCTCAATTTGCTTCTGTTCTGCTCCTTAAGGGACCATGTCTTGGAGTGAGAAGTTGATTACATCTTTATGACTATTCACCCTTCAGGTCTGCCAACCAATGTGACGATAATGCCTCCCCACAGAGAATGAGATCTGAATAAGCATTGGGAGTGATTATTCCTCACTTCCTTTTTAACAGATGAACATACTCATTCCAAACAAATAAACTAACCCAAAGAAATAGAAACCAAAGCATTATTTTATAATGTTTTAATGTCCTAGTGATAGAATATGTAAATTTTTCCTGTTATCCATAACTGAAGATTGATTAGCTTAGTGTTCTACAGACAGCCTTGTGAATGTGTCAGGCTACTGAGAAGCTGTATGTAGGCAGGGCTTCCATGTTAAGTGCTGCATAAACCAGTTTAAGCTGTCAGTTCTTCACCTCTTACTGCTTGGCTTTGCTCCTGCACCTCCTCCCTGTTGTGGTCACACAGTCACCAGCTGTTTCTCAGCCAGACTTGCTGATTTGGTTCACTGTGCAAAGACAGAGCTGTGCCAGCACAAATGGAGTAGATTGGCATAAAATAACTGCATGTGAACTTAGGGCTTCTGTGAAGGGTGCTGGTCTTGAGTACCATATCCTATATCAGCACTTTTATGTAAGCATTTTCTTTGTATCACTTCACACTTGAAATATTGTGTTTATGATGGTAGTCTAGGCTCTGCGATGACTGAAATGTTTATTTCTAGAAAAATAATGAAACTCATGTTTTGAAAGAAAAGAACGCCCTCCCTTTTTCTTGAGAACCGGCATGAGCAGCTTGTACAACTTCAGTCCCTCTGTCCTGTGATTCTGATTGCATATTCCTTGTGAATGAGATGCTGTGCATTCATAACTGTCCTAATTAGTGATGTGGCCTTAGACACGTTTTGTGCTATGGCTGAATAGGTAGCACACTAGTGGGTGTCTTGGATCCTCTGATTTTGAAAGCTTGTTTGTTTTTTTTTTTTTTTTTTTGGTAATGCCTTTTGTTTGGTTACCCTTAAACTTCACCAGGTGATTGGCTTGCTCTGGTTGAATGTCTTACCTCAAAGCAGTCTGGAGGTTTGCTTTTGTTTTATGTTTATTACATGCTTCAAATCTCAAAATTTAAGTGCCAGTATATAGGATACATACAATAATTCTATGCATTACAATTAGGAGAAGATGGATTTTCAGAAAAACTTGGATTACATTAAACACTATTTCCCATGTATTGATTTTAGGGCATGTATAAAACCACCAAAAAAAAGTGGAAACCCAAGCAAAAGGGAGAACACTTGTGTGTATGTTTATGTGTGCATGCATTGCAGGGTAGGGAGTAGGGCAGGGAACCTTAAAAGAAGTTTGTGTGTTTATCATTGATATTTTATTTACGTTTTCTCTAGGGTTCTTTAGGTGGCAAGCTTTGGAAAATTGTTTCAGTTGCACTTATGTTTCTGGGGATTTCTGTCAATTGTCTAGGTTTCTTCCATTTGCATGTAGGTTTTCTAGTGCACTGTAAAACCTTTTGTCATATTTTTTGCTTTGTTTGATGGGAACGGAGATAAGAGAGCAGAATGTAGGGGAAAATGAGAATTTAATTTCCAACGCAGCAAAATTTCATGTCCTAAAGCTGCTTCTGACAGCCATTCTTTTAATATAATGAGTGGCTGTTTGCTAACTGCAAATCCAGTGGTGTAGGTTACTTGCTTAAAGAACAAGTGGAGCTACAAGGATCTCATTAACTTTGATTTTCATGTAATCCCAAAAACTTGTAGCGATATATGTGCTCTTGTTTTCTCTTGTCTCTGATCATCAGGGGGTGCTTAGCTGTACTAAAAAGTCTTTGGCACCTCTGAGCATCCTAAAAATAATTTTATTGGTAGGATTTTATTGGTAGAAAGGCAACTGGAGGCTGAGTATGGAGTTCTCTTAGTTTTTCATTATTGCTCATTTGGCTTTAGCTGTTGATTATTTTGCCAGTTTTCTTTTCTATTCCTGCTTCATTAGACTTGTGCTGCTTTTCTGAAGGGTTATGAGAAGTTCTCATTATGAAGTAGCTGCTTAGCTCAGGAAATCGAAGTATTCTCTAGATTTTTGAGTTGTTTTGTTGTTTAGGAGAAAAAATGGGATTGTTTTGGTTTATTGTGAATACATGTAGTAAATGTATTGGAGACATGTCAGGATTGTAGTCACATGAGATAAGTTATTTTTGTATATGAGGGGAACACATGGTTCTGTGCTTTTGGTTTCTTATGTATGTCTTATGTGTGTTGCCTTCCAGCTGGTTTTCTGTTACCGTATTATCTCTGGCTCTGTTTCTGGTCATTTACACCTGGATTTTACCATACTGGGGCATCTCCTGTGAGATACAGAATTGTTTCAGTATGTGACATCAGGCACTGACTTAACTTTCCATGTGTATGAGGTAGGATTTGGATTCTTTTGGTAAAGAATCCTGTGCAGAGCTCTATGTAGAAGGTAGGAAAATACCTTTCTTGCTCGCTGGATTTTGCCCACAATTAGCTTATGCTGTGTGGCTTAATTTACTACAGAAATAGTGTGTTGCTGCTTTACTAAGCCTTTCTCTCTCCCTTAAAGTAATTGTGTGCCCATTTCCCATTTAAAAGCTAAACAAAAAACCTGACATTCTAAAAATAATAGTGGAGTATTAGGGCTGGGGTTCTCTGGAGTATGGTAGGCGCAGTTTTCTTGTTTTTGTCCAAAGGTTTGGAGAGTGTCTGTGCACTTTCCACTTCCCAAGTCATTAGTGATTTGTGGGTGATTGGGTCTAAGTTTAACTATTCACCTGTAATCTCTGGGGATTAGAATTCCTAGATGTTTTAATACCTGTAACTGTCATTAGAAACTGCACTGAGTAAGCAAGTCCTGATTTATGAGCACTCAATTAATCTTAATGCCTGGGATTTGTTCCAGTAAATTCACACATCTGGGTGAGTGCCCAAGGTTTTCAAAGAATTCTTGTAATTTGCATATTGACCTTTGAGGGCTGGAGAGTAGGACCGGGGTATCATCCACGTAAAACAGTTTTTCTGTGGGACCTATTTTAGTATTTTTTAATATCTTTCAGACCATGCCTCTGATTATGTTGAAGAGGGGCAGGGGGAGCAGACGTTTTTGCTCCGTTCTTGATTTTGAGAAGTATGGGGTTTTGGGGTGGGTTTTTTTTTTTTTTTGGAGTACTGTTTGAGAAACAGACCCCTCCACAGCAGTTTAATCCAATTGAGGGTTGGTCAGTGTATCTCATTTTCCTAAGAACTCTGATGGGATAATCCCAGGTAACCCCATCATAAGCTCTTCTCAGCATCTGGCAATACCCCTGATGAGTGCTGTGATACTGCAGGTTGCTTGATTAGTTGCTTGAGGTTATCTGGTCCAGGTCTGGATGCAATAAATCTATATGCATTTTAATATTTTTAAAATAAGTCCAAACTTATCTTAGAAAGTGGATGGCGGTGGGGGAAGCTTTGGCTTGGGAGTCTCTCTGTGGTGGGACTTAGGCTGCACACTGGAGGAGTGAAGTATTACCACAGTAGAGGAAGGCCATGTTAGGAAATGGTTAAAAGTGGACACATCAGTCCATGGGATCATGATCCTTGTGATAAAGTGGGGATTCATTTGAAGCATGCTCAATTGATGGCACCTATCCCTGGCTGGATTCCAGTGGTCATTGCTGTTTCTTCATGACTGTGAGGAACAGGCATCTTCTCCCTGGGTGCACTGTGGGTGGGATAAAAACATTTGGTTTGCTTTCAGCATTGCCTAGGGCTTTCCTGTATTGCTTCTGTAGTTGGATCCTTTTTTTCTCTGGATGGAGTGATGCTTCTGAAAGGCAGGGCACTGAAGTCCCAGGAAGGATCCTCCTTCCCTCTGCACCAGCTGTGTCAGTTGGAATGGGAATATCATTTGGGGGTCTGTCTCTATAGAGTATCTGAGATGAGAGTTTTACATCCCTCTCTGAGATTTTTCTTTTTTGCCTGTGTGGTGGGAATTTGCTTTTTTTTTTTCCCATCAGTTCTGATAATTTTGCTGTAAGAGGTAATACACAAGGGAGGGCTGTCTATCATTTTTATGTGGAAGCTGTTTAATCATTGTACCAGGAATTTTTAGTTTTAGTTTGGGTACTTTGGTAAGTTTCAATTTGTGTGCTCTATGATGAGGATTTCTGGATGTTGTGTGCGCTATGGTTTGTTGTTTTTGGTTTTGTTGTTTAGTTGGGGTGTGTGTGTGTTTCTCTCTGGTTGGACTTGTTTGTTTGTTTGTTTTTTTATGTTTTGGTTAGAGGTTTTTTTTGTCCCCCCCCATTCCTTTCCTTTTTTTATATCATTGTTGGAACTGGAATCCTTGAAGGTCTCTGGTTTGCTGTGAATGATATTCACAAATTCAGTACCTGGGAGAAGCAAACTATCAATTTCTTACTACCTTTCCCAGTCCTTTGGGTGAGGAAGTTTCAGTGAACATCTTCATTGGCTCAGCATTGCATTGTCTACTTCACTATAATTTTTTCCTTGTTATTTGTATCTACAGCTAATCTGAAGGTGTGAACATGAAAATGATATTTTGCCTACCTATAAAAGAAAAGATTTTACAGTATTGGTAAGGAGGGGGAAGAAGTTGGGGCAGGAATAATGATATCTAGCCAAAGTTTTGTCCCTTGGATGGAAAAAGTTACAACAAATGCATTAGAACTTCCTTTTTTGTGATATATTTGAGTGCAAGAGTATGCACAAAAACAATTACTATGTAATTGGTAGCTCAGAGGCTTTATTGTAGCTGGTATAAGTGGGTTGATTCAAGGCTGTTATGCTCAAGATCCTCACTGAGCTGTTGTGGGCACTTCAGGAAGAGTGTGGGAACAGGAAGAGTTTGTATTTGTGCTTTCACAGTTTCCAGTGATTTATGGCTTGTGAGTCTTGAGCTTGCCTGAGTGAAAGTGTCTTTGTAGTTATTAATCATCTGAGGATTATTATTCCCATCGCTTTTGGAACCAATCAGGACTGGTAGTATTCACTGCACCCAGTGGTGCTGAATTCCACAATGGACTGCATGTGAAGAAATCTAATTTTTTTTGATTTGAACCTGCTATGAGCCCGTTCTTCCAATGCCCCTCCGCTGTTGTAATAGTAAAGGTAATTGTTTCCTGCTTGCCTTACCCTGCCAGCAAGGACCTTGCAGAAGCAGAAATGAGTTTTATGTAGGGATACAGCTTTACTTTTTTTTGTTGTTTTCATATTCCGTATGCATTCCATAATAATGATATTTAATACCATTCGGTGTTTCCTTTTGGACTGCTACAAAGAACTAAACTATTAAAATAATCTGTTGTTGCCACAAAACTTTGTTCCTTACTGGTAGGACTCATGGCTTCCTATGTAAAGGGAATACTACATGTGCCATGTCATCCTCTCGCTCCACATTTGTGTTTTGTTGTTTTTTATTCAATTTCACCTATAACTTAAATGCTGTAGTCACTGAAGATGCTGATAACATTTTTCAGAGGTTAAAGAAA
>QWTY01009803.1:0-12871 GCA_008033365.1 Pseudorectes ferrugineus
AGGGCACTTGGTCTGTTCAGCCTGGAGAAGAGGAGACTGAGGGGAGACCTCACTGCAGTTACAACTTCCCCAAGAGGGGAAGAGGAGGGACAGGCACTGATGTCTTCTCTGTGGTGACCAGTGACAGGACCCAAGGGAATGGCCTGAAATTGTGTCAGGGGAAGTTTAGACTGGATATTAGGAAAAGGCTCTTCACACAGAGGGTGGAGGTTCTTCACCCAGGGAAGTGGTCACAGCACCAAGCCTGTCAGAGTTTCAATGTTAACGAAAAGCTAATAATTAACGAAGAAAGTATAACTCATTTTCCTGGTGATTCCATTCTGTAACTCAAGATAAGTTTTTGCCCATGTCCTAGCAACAAGCACAAATATTGTGCTTTATCCAGAGTTCAGCATATGAGTTTGCAAAATGGTAATATCCTAGAAATTAACGTAATTTGGACACATACCTTAAGACTCTTTCCATGTAACAAGAGGAGAAATGAGTACACTTATACTTAGCACAGTAGAATGTGGGTCAGGGAATATGACACAGCTTATTTACCTTACTAGCACTCTTCTGCTTCTGTGTGCGGTATATTTCTCAGATATATTTTGCTTCATTTTGTTTGGCGCTTTTTTTTGTTTGCCTTTAAAAGCATCTTGGAGACAGCTTTTACAAATATTCAAATAAGTGTCTCAACAAGCTGACAACTTCAATATTTAAAATCTTGAGCCCATTCAAAAGCAGCTCTTGGGATCTTCATAAATTTACTACTGTGACTCAACTGGAACTGACAGCATAGCATACAAAAGGCAGAATATTTCCATTCGAATTTTAGTAAAAGAAAACATGAGGTATGTACGTGTACATATAAGCAGTTAAAGGTATTTCCTAATTCTAAAAAAAAAAAAGGCCAGTCAGTATGGCGAGATCCTGCAAAAGAACTACATGGATGAATAACTTGCAGAGCACTATAGCTCCAAATCACAATCACCTGCACGCCCCTGTCATGAACATCACAGATTTACAGAATGGCTGGGGTTGGAAGGGACCTCCGGAGATCATTGAATCCAATCCCCCTGATAAAGCAGGCTCACCCAGAGCAGGCTGCACAGGATCATGTCCAGGCTGGTCCAGGAAGGAGACTTCACAAACTCTCTGGGCCGTCTGTTCCAAGAAAGCTATGTAGCACAGCCTGATTTTCACTCACAGATATAAACAAGTTGGTTAAAATGGGGGGGGTTGAAGGGAAGTGCTAAGTTCCTGATTAGAATTTCATTTTAAATGGAAAGTTCCAGATTGATACAGTAACAATAAAACAGACGGGGGGAGAAGGGGGAGGATTTTATATATAAGAAGAGGTCATGTAGTACACTGTATTGAGTTTAAAAGATAAGACAGACAATGCTTTTTCTCTGGTATAAACAAAAATAATGCCAGCAGTTTGACTGCAAACAAGAACTGAGGAGGAAATTGAACCAAAAAGGAAATGCTTACAGCAAACCTCACAAACCTAATGCTATGTTTTAACAAGAAAAAATACACTTTCACGTGCTGCTTCATAATTCTTTATAAAGTGCAAATCAACCATATTCATATTCAAAATAAGCTTTTGTAAACATTCCTTAACATACAAGAAAACATACCTAATGAAGGATTGCCCCAATTGCCAGACTGTGAGGGCTGAATTGCACTTTTCTTTGATAACTCTAAGACCTTCAGACCTCTGAATCACTTGGAGCTTTGTTGTAGAAGATGAAATCACAGTTCCACCTTAGACAGGTAAATAGCAGACGATACATCTACCACAAAAATTAATTAATTATTTTCCCCCTCAGTTAAAAACTCTCTTAGGGAGTTAAATCAATAAAGTATCTGATGCATATGTTCTATTTTCTTGTTTCCAATGGTTCCACTGTGCATATAAATCTACTGTAGAACCACATTTGCATTTAAAGAGAAATTCCCTTGTGTTTACTATGCACCTGCTCCATGTAAGCCTATCTTCTCTACCTCCTTTGTGAAACAACAGATCTGCCAGAAAAAGAGGGAGTGCAGACACAACGCTACTCCAAGTCTTCTTGCCAATTATCTAAGCACCATTTCCTTCAGTTTAGTTTATTTATGGTCCTATTCTGACAAGAGTTGAAAAGAATTACTATTTGCCCTTCCAAAATCCAATGTTTCTCAACTTTTTCTAACATACTTTTCATTTTGACAATGAACATATACATTTCAACTGTAAAAAACCACTGTATTTGCTAAGCAACACACAGTAAGGCATTGGCAAATGGATTACTTACAGACCTTCACATGAAAAATATAAGCTTTTCTATTTTATTTGGCATTTATTTTAATTATCATGGCTGCATAAGGAAGGATGAGAATATTCTCCTCTTGACAGTCTACCTGAAAAGAGATGCAGGCTTATTCTAGTAAAATTGAAATTAAAAAAAAAAAAAAATTGTTCCCTGCTCTTCCCCTCCTTGGTCATGACTCATGGGTTGCTTCTGGAGCTTCATTCACACAATCACAGACAAGGGCGCAAATAAAGCTCTGCTACACACCTTATCTAGTCAGCTGACACGTTTAAACGCCAGATGAGGGAGATAACTTGCTGCATTCCACAAAGGCTACTGGAACTACTGGTCTTTGTGCTTGTGAGGTGCAGCATCACCACTCCATGACACCAATGTCACAAGTACCATCACCCCTGCACCACTGCCAACAGGACTTTTGTGCTGCTGTCCATGACAGACAAGTCACCCCACAGGGCTGCCTCCGGCTGTGTGCTCCCCCTTTCTTGCCAGCATCTCCTCGCACGTGGAGGTAGTGCTACTTGCATGTCTCCATTTCAGAGGATAGACACTAAAGGGGCCGCAGCAGGGCTGTCACACTTGCCCCTTCCTGCTTCTAATCAGACTAGTGTCCAAGGACAGAGCTGCTGTGGAAGTAGGTATAGGTCTGAGACATCCTGGAAGAGGACTGTGAGAAAGAGAGCTGTGCCAATGCAGCTGGTATTCCACCTCGAGTGTGTGTGTGGGATGAAGACTTCTTGCACCTATGGAGTCCACATGGGAACAGATTTCAGCTCCCAGGAAAACTGGACAATTGGGAAGCAGAAGGACATTTCATAGTTTTTCAAGCTCTGTTGATGCCCAGTTACAAAATATGAAATATTTGGGATCATGTTTTGCCACTATGAACAAAATGACATCACTTATTCACAGTACTCCGTGAAGGGACTGAATCTCCAAAGGTACCATTCAGTCACCTCGTCCAAGCAGTCTAATTTTACATGCAGCTCTTTGTAAACTTGGAAGCTGGCCCCAAAGAACTCATGACATACTTACTTGCCATGTTGCTGTCATTAGAGAAAAAAATATTAAGACAAGGAGCTTCTAGATAAGGTAAGTTACTATCTTCTACAGAACTTCCTTACCTGAAAGACTGCCCATCTGCTTATGCCAAAATGCCACTTAGAAGCATTTTGAGTAACCTGCACTGGACTGCTTGCTCAAAAAAGAAGGATTTTTTTCTTACAGGTTCCTCAGATTTGGAGGTAACTCTTCACTGGGCCAGTCCTCTGAGGTAGTTCTACTTTACTCACTTTTTCAACAAGCTACAAGTGACACAAATGCTTTCTGCAGCACACTGAGTCAATTACACAGACCAGAAAACACGAACACCTGAAAAATAAGTGAACTGCCAGTTTAAGACAGTGTATGCGACTGTGCTAAGCGGAATGGTCAGTTTGCATAAGTCAGTCTTTGACACATGAAAACATGCAGAAATTAAGCATACCACACCTTACAAAGGGAGCCTTTTCACTACAGGCCTTTTCACACATGGGCTAACTGTGCTAACTAAGGAATACCTGAAAGAAAAGTTACAATTTTGTAACTACAGTGATGAGGCAAGTGTCTTCCTGACAACTGGTCAAATTCCAATTGTTTTATTCAGATGAAAAGCGCTTCTCACTGTGTTTGAACTACCTCTTGAGTGGCCCTCCAAGCCTGCTCTTGAAAACAGTTTTTCAGCTTACCTGCAAGATCTTCAAAATATGGCTCCAGTATTGCACGAGGCATACTTGCAGGCTTAGCAGTATGAAGAGAGAAGTGGCTTACCAAGTTCACCAACCATGACCTCACCCATGAGCTATTTGCAGAGGATTTTAGGGTGAAGAAACTCATGTTTATGGGTGGCACTAAGGCAACAGGTCATGCTTTTTATGGCTTGCTGGAAGCACATACAGTACACATAACTCCTAAATTCAGTAAGGGCAGGACACTATTAAAGTCTGCTACAGCACACTGCAAAAGGCTTAAATGCATGCACATCATTCAACATAATTCCTGGCCGCAGGATCAGTGCTGTTTGCACAAAATACAAAATTATTTTGATTTCCCAATGCTATGATGGTATATCTTTCTTCAGTCATTTAAATAACAGAAAAGGGTCCAACAGTCAAGTGATTTGCTTCAGAATAATTTTTTAAAAACTTTTTTTCAGTTACCTTTTGCTGTTGGATTGCTGGGGTATGAAACGAGGCTAACATGCTAAGATTTTCCATGGAAGCACAGGCACTAGCAGTTTTTTGGTGGGGTTTGGGGTGAGGGGCTTTTTGAGGAGCAGTTGTGACTGATTAATATCTCTGTAAGAGATGTGGCTTTAAGCCAACCATTGAACGTACTGTGAGGTGATAACACTGACAGTGAAGACTGAGTCTGTTTAGGTGCTGGTTTGTATCCAGTACCATCAGGACCTGATCCTCGAGCTCTTCTTCATATAAATGGCGTTTGCTCACATCAAACGCTCACTGATGCGGGTATGAAAGGGGTTTGATCCCTGCTGCTGCAAAAACACGATTTTGGACTGACCCAAGTATAAGCCCTGGAGCATATTTCTACCAGACAGCTTCGCATTTGTTTCCCCACAGTTACAAACATGCAACTCCTACTTGATTTCCTTCCAGATTTCGGCTTGCCCGGCGGGACAGAAGGGTGCTGACGGCGGGGTGCCCGCCCGGACGCCCGGCTCCGAGCAGAGCAGCGGCAGATTTGCGTGGGCTCCGAGTGTCAGCGGCTCACGCTGCGCTGCAAGGGCTCCGCGGCGGCACTTCGCAGGGCTGACATCACGTATGTGCTCAGCCCCAGCAAACCCCCCGCGTTCAGCCCTGATTTCATGCAGAAAGCACTTCCCCGGGGCGGGCTGGCGGGGGCCGGGGCCGGGGCTGGGGCTCGCCCCCCGCCGCCGCTCCCGCCCGCCGCCCGCGTCCCCCGCCGCCCGGGCAGCCCCGCTCCGGCGCCCGCGGGGACGCCTCGGCGGGGGAAGCGCCTCCAGCGACACCCGCACCCCCGCCGGGCACCCCGGGCTCGGCTCCGCGCCCCCTCTCCCGCCGCCCCGGGGGCAGCGCTGTCGGCGGCAACAAAGCCCCGTCCGCTCTGCTCCCCTCTCCTCACCTCACCCCTGCGCTCCGCTCGGCCGCGGCCGTTCCACGGCAGCCGGGGGTGATGGAGACGGGAGAAGGACCCAGGTGCCGCCTCTCGGCTGCCGCCCCCCGCCACTCCCCGCCGGTGCAGGCAGCGCTCCGGCAGCGGCCCGGCTCCCGCCGCCCCGCCCTCCGCCCCTGCCCTGCCACCGGGCAGCGGGGCCGGGAGGAGCGGGAGGAGGAGGAGAGGGAGAGGGAAGGAGGGAGTGAGGGAGGGGGCGGCCCCGCCCGGCCCTGCTGCGTCACAATGCGGGGGGCGCTGCCACGTGACCGGCGGCGCGGGGCGGGGGCGCGGGGGCTGCGCGGGACCCCTCACGCGGGGCGGCGGGACAGGGACACGGACAGGGACAGGGACAAGGCCGGGGCCGGCGCCGCAGCGCTGCCCCCGGCGGGGCCACCCCGGAGCTGCCGCCCCGCGCCCGCCGCCGCCTCCCCGCGCCCGCGGAGGGGCCGCCCCGCGCCCCTGCGGGTCCTGCGCACGTGCGGAGCGATTGCCCGCGGCGTCTGGAAACGCTGCTCCGGCGTCTCCAGTGCGAAGCGCGCGGCACCCTGCTGCGCTGGGAATAATGGAAATGCAGAGCTCGAACCTGAGAATGCCGAGTTCAGTCCGCTCACATCTGTTTAAAATAAAACTCGGTGGGTTTGGGGGTAGGTTTGGTTGTTTGTTTTTTTTTTTTTTTATTTTGGTCTGATATAAAACCTGGAAAGCCTCACTGCTTCAGTCTGGTTCATAGGTTCATGAGGACACAGGCGGGGGCATCCTCGTACACCTTCCCATCGAGCTGGTCCCACCTGCCTTGGCGAGAAAGCAGCGTTTTCTCCCACAGTGCTGCTAAAGGTGGTTCTGTACCCAGCCGCTGCAGAAACCCGCCGGCTGTCCCTCAGGCGCTGCACAAAGAAAGGAGTCCTTCAAACAGGATAGCCCGAGTAACACCCTGCCACCCAGGCATCTGATGGCCACAGGAGGAGAGCAGAGAAGTGAACCTTTGCCTGGTTTTCCTCTTGGTATTTAGCCTGTTTTTTCCCCCCCTTACTTTTCATAGGCACCTTTGCCATCCTGTCTCTTAATGTGTATCCCTTTATATGCCTTTCCACCTTCCCCTGGTTTTGTGTGATTTACCTTTCAAACACAGAACATCTTAGATTTCATTTACTCTGATGAGTGAGGACTGCAAAAGCCGGAGAGATGCATGTAGGAAATTTAAGTGAATTTATGCTAGTTTGGCATTTTGGAACACTACTGCCCACAGAACACATAGAGCACACTCAGCAGTACCACAAGCATGCCCGCATCAGACAGCACGTAGCACTGCTCTGGACGAGCGTCTCTGGAAATGGGGAAAACAGTTTAGTGTCCAGCTCAGTAGGTCTCCGTTCTTCCTGTAGGGACTTCTAGTGAAAGTGCTAATCAAAGTGGGCATAACACCCCCCTACCCCTCCCAGCTTAATTCTGCTTAATCCTGAGACACAGTCATCAGACAGTAACAACCTTGAGAAGCTTGTCATCTGAACCCAGCAGCTTGGAGATGACAGGAAATATAGTCCTCCAGGATATGATACTTGAGCTATCTAGGTGCTGCAGCGTCATGCATTTTCAGCTTATTTAATATACTTGCCCAGAAGTTGAAAGCTGTTCTATTTCTTTCTTCTTAAATTACATTTTTAAGATGTGTAGAAAACAAGCTTGAATATGAATTACAGTGATGGATTCTAGTGTTTATGTGCAAGGCCAACTATGTGGTGCAATGCTATCTTAAAAATGTCTGTGCATATTGAGTGAGGAGGAAGGAATACTTTGGACAGGTCTTCTGCTTTTATGTCATTTACTTTTAGGAAAAGGATATTTGGATACTGCACATTTCACACTTGTACATATATGGAGATTAGTAACCATTTGGGGTATTTGTAATGCACTTGATTAGGTGGTTTTATCCAGGAATGTTGGTCAGCTGTGTGTGATTAAATGGTTTGAAAGGAATGCAGGTCAGCTCCAGAATACAATGTCATATAGGAGTATGGCCTGCCTGACAAACAGTGCTGATGAAAAAACAAAACCAAAAAAAATCTTATTTTAATTTGGAGTCTATAAATACCATTCATATGCAAATACACTTTGTAAAATGAAAGCTTGCCAAGCGTCCTTGTATGTACTATACATAATAATATCTCAATTAGTACTGATAACCTTGTTTATGTATGTAGTTCTGAAATCATTGCTGAAAATATTGTTTAAACAAGAAGTGCTGATTAGGCTGTATGACTAAAAAAACCTGTAAATTATGATATACAACGTCAGTTCTTGTAAGAACTTCAGGATGGATTTTTACTGCCAGTTATATGGCCCCATCATTATTTTTTGTCTAAAATAAAGTCACAGAATGTTAGATCTCTTTTTGCTGTGCGTGCAGATACAAAAACTTGCTGAAGTAGTAAAAAACTTGTCATTGATAATCCTATTCCCAATGGAGTAAAGTGATTCAAAAATGTGTTGCCCATTGTTTTTCTAGAATGTCTCTCCAGGATGATTTAGTGGCTTGTTGAACCTCGGTGTTCGTACTTGGTGAAGGCAAGGCCAGTATTTGTGTCAGCTGCAGAGTGTGGCTGGATGCACGTGAGAACAGACTGATCTGTGGCCCACATCAGGGGCTCATGGCAGTCAGCAGCAATCACGGCATCCATCAGTGATCACATACATTGACTTTAATGAACACAAGACAAAACCTCCATTACTTTTGAAATTCTTCTAGATGAGTTTGAGACAGATTTTAAAATGTGATTTTGATAACACTGCTCATGAAGACATGACCACATTTTACTTAAGGCACAAAGCCCATGGAGACATTTCCTGCAGGAGATTTCCTACGCAGGACCAACGCTAGTGCCTCTATACTTGTTCCTGGAAATGTGCACCAGTCTTGTGAAGCTAAAGATAGGCAGGAACAGAAAGGAGGCAGCAGAAGCCTGGAGGAGATGAGTCCAGCAACATACAGTACGCTGCCATTTTTTCCAGAGCATCAAAGCTGGGAATCAGTGTTGTACAGGTAACTCTAACAGTTGGTAACCCTAGGGACTTTAGCTAATTAATACATACAGGCAGCCTGTGAACTTCCAGATGGTGATCTAGGACTGCTGATGTATAATATCTCCACCAAGGAACATCACCAACAGTATCATATTAAGCAAAACCTAGCAATTACAGTGTAAGGGTATCTCCTGAAATAACAAAGAACAAGCTTTAGTTCGGTCAAATGATGAACCATGATGACTCACAGTCATTCAAGGCAGTCATCGGGGCACTTAGATGTTCTCTTTTTGAAAAAAAAAAAAATTAAAAAGATTAAAAACACATTTAGCTTCGAGAATCAGTATGAACAACTACCATTTTTAGAGCATGATAGAATTTATGTACTTATTTCAAAAATGAATCCAAACCAAGTGAATTGTTCCTGTCTTCACCTCCAGATTCTGCGTGGAGATAAACAGGACACAGATCAAGTCAACCATGCATCTAACTTTCAAAAAGCATGATTCACAATTTTTCCCACCTTCAGTTTACCCTGAAATAAATAAATATTTTGCTCAGTCTGGAAAAACATTTTAATTCTTAGAAGCACATAAAAATATAGCAAATGATGGTATGGGCACAATTCTATTAGGCTGAGAGAATGATGACTATTGCTTAGACTGCTAGAAGTAATGACTTAGTGTTTCACTCTGATAATGACAAACGGTACCACACATATGCTGATGAGTAAGTCAACCATTTTAGATCCATGGAACAGCTACATCTGAAGGAAAATTGAGACTGCAAAGCTGGGGCTGCAATAAAACAATTGTTTTTCTGCTGTGTTTTTGCATTGTTTTCACTGCTTGTAATGCCTGAACCTGATCTGTTAGCCCACAGTGGGCCAATCTGACATCAGCAGAATTCAGAAAGCAAGACTTTGCCTTGAAAAGAATGCAGATCAGTTCCTCATCCATAAGAAGAGAGAGGATTACGAAAAGCCAAATAATTAGTTCAAAACCATCTTTCAGTGCATATAGCTTTGTTTCTGGGATTGGGCAGAAAGTATTTTCTGCAATCTTAAGAGGCCATTTAGTTGGCAGCATCGTGGGGGGAGAGGAGACTCAAGCCTGGCCTTTGTTAAATGCTTATTTATTTGATCTATTCTGCTGGATAAATCACACAGAGAATTTCACAATGCGACATCCAAGGTCCTGCTTACATATCTGGCGCAGCTATGCAGAAGAACTGAACATAGCATGTATGGCTGGAAAGCTAGTACATGGCATTACTGCGTGAAAAGGTCAGGGACAATTACCATAATCAGCTACTCTGGCTTCTGGCATAAAGCCCCACAATTCCTGGTTGAACTAGAGAATGTTTTTCAGAAAGTGATCTAATCTTGATTACTCCACTCCTAACAATGTTGTTGTAATAGATCATTAGCTTCACTGTTGAATTATGTATGCTTTGTCCATCTTCTCATTCAGCTATTTGACTTTTGAGATTCTGACTTTGCCCAATGTAAATAGGAAGCTGTCCGTTCTCATAGGTTTTCTTACCATCTATGTATTTCCAGTATGTTTTCAAGCCTCCTTCCAAAAGTTTTTTGGATAGGTTATAAAGGATTTCTTCAAATTCCCTGATATTTTGACAATAATATGAGCCCACAACTTTGAATTTGTGAATATTTGACTCCACAGATTTTCATTCTGAATATTAATGTTGGCAAATTGGAAAGCTTCTAAGTGTGATTCTCACAACAAATTACAGATGGTTATAAATCTTTCTCTCTTTTTCTATCCGTTATTCCTCTGCTTTATGTACCAAGACCACCTTTGAATATGGCCACATTAGCAAGTTGCCCCACGGCAAGACAGAATTTGAAGCAATGGATTACATGTCTGCTCTGTAACTGTCCCAGGGTAGCTCCTTCTCCCTCCCATGCTGAAGCCAGATCACTTGCTGGGGGAATGCTCCTGTTTAAGGGGCAAGTGAATTTGCACTCTTCAGAGCATGAGAGCATGCACAGAAGCAGATCCCACAAAGCAGCTGAACCCGACTGGTTTTTGCATTATCTTTCAGCATTAGAGCTTTGTGGGATTACTTGGCTACTGTTTTATACTGGGAATACATGTGTGGTTGGCTGTCCAGAATTACACTCCATTTTTCTCCCATCCTGTATATGTGACATGCATTCTCTTACGTGACCTCATTAGGCAAGAAAAACAAGGAAGAAGAGCTGGTTTTTAAATGTGATTAGAATATAAAGATGTATGGTGCCAATTCAGAGAAAAGATAAAAAGTCAAAAGCCTTGGAGTTTAAGTTCAATGTCAATTTACACATATCCTTTTCAATTCATTAGGGGTATGAATGAGTCATTAGAGGAAATCCTGACTGGGGAACACATTAACTTGGATTAAGACCAAATATTATGTTTCACTTGAGCCTCAAGCAAAATCTGTACCGCCATAAACTTATTGTAAGAGCCAGAAGTGAATTCCGGTCACAGCAACCCTGTGAATTAATAAAAAACTTTATAGCTTTAACCAGTACACCACTACTGATTTGACTGTTTTGAAGATGCCCCAATTAATAACATTATTTTGAGAAAGTTTAAATCTATGCTTACTGTCAATCCCTTGGCAGAAGACTCCATTTCCTGAATTAGATCAAAGCAAGACATTTCAAAGTCTTTAAGTAATTGCTAAAATAATGATTAAAAAAAACACTCTAGAGAAAACACTCTGTAAACCAGCTGACTGTAATAAAGGCCTAAAAGGAAGGCAAATTCCTATTAAAAAGTTAGGGCAGAAAAGCTTCAACTTTGGGAATTGACCAATCTATTGGGGGCCTGTTACTTCTCTGCTGAAAGGAAGAGTTCCGCAATAACTCTCTGTGGAGGGAACTCGGGGGACACAGAGGAAAGACAAGGTGTTTCTAAGCATTAGAGAGGTGGCTGCTTCCTGTTTTCTTGTCTTACTGAATCTCAGGCAACACATGCAGACAGGCAGTTGCACACAGATACACACATCTATCTGCATATCTATTTATATGAAAAGAACTCGACGCAATGACAGCTAAACTAGCCCTGAAATCATTCCTTGGAAAGTAAACATCAGTTCTTTACCCCTCTTAGTTCTCTGTGAATCACATAGAAGAGAGAGTTCGTTTCCTGGGTTAGCTCAACGAATGAGAATATATCTCTGCTTTGCTTCTTATAAAAGTAAAGGTGCAAACAGTAGCCACACTACTCCCGCTACAGACCACTCTGACTGTGATGCCTTCTTGAACAACCTCTCAGAAGACTTCTGTCATGATCAAAGGCACTATTTTGGGTAAAAACAGTAACAAGAGTTTGAATATATGGAGAGAGATGACAGCAAATAAATGTGGCAATTACACAGAAGGTTGAGTACAGGCATTTTGTGTGTGAGTGTCAACACGAGGCTACAGCCACCTTTAGTAAAGGTGCTGCTTTGTCCTGGAAAAAAGCCAGTTCACCTGTAGCATCAGAGAAAACGGAGTCTCATTGCTGTGATCAGATATTGAGAGTTTCCACCGTCTCAATGGCTGAGAAGATGCTTCTGAACGTTAATGTTCACATTAAGAATAAAAATTCCTCTTCATGTGACTCCTTATCTGGCAAATCTGTGTTTACCAGAGCTTACTAAAACCACCTGTCTGCCTGAACTTCCATCTGTAAGACTGGAAATAGTTCTGTGAACAAAGAAAAACACAGGAGAATTCTGCTTTCCTTTACCATAATTAACATTTAGAATTAAAGATTTTTACATATTACTATACATTCCTACTGGAAAAGGGGAAATGTCTTGTGAATTTTCAAGCTGACTTAACTTGACTGCTTCCAGGTTAAGAAATGAGGCTTCAGGCTGATTTCTGTGCTATCACAGAATCATAGAATGGACTGGGTTGGAAGGGAAGTTTCTGCCATGGGCAGGGACGCCTCCCACTAGACTGCGTTGCTCAGGGCCATCCAGCCTGGCCTTGAGCATTTCCAGGGACAGGGCATCCACGGCTGCTTTGGGCAACCTGTTCCAGTGCCTGACCACCATGACAGCAAAGAATTTCTTCCTAATACCTAAACTAAGCCTGCTCCCTTTCAATATGAAACCATTCCCCCTTCCCCTGTCAATACACGCTCTTGGAAAAAGTTTCTCCCCATTAGGCTCTCTTCAGGTAAGGAAAGGCTGCAGTTAGGTCACCCTGAAGCGTTCTCTCCTTCAGGCTGAACAAACACAGTTCTCTCAGCCTTTCTGTGTGGGAGAGGTGCTGCATCCCTCTGATCAGCCTGGTGGCCTTGCACTGGACTTGCTCCAACAGGTTGTTGTGCTGGGGACTCCAGAGCTGGATGCAGCACTCCAGGGGGTCT
>QWTY01009805.1:5133-34402 GCA_008033365.1 Pseudorectes ferrugineus
CTGTAGCAAAGCCTTTCCACTAAACCCAGTTCCCACACTTTCCCTAGTCCATTAGAGAGAAGCTTATAGACAAATGCCCTCGTGAGGGTCAGGAGAGGATGACCTGCCTGCACAGACTTGACCCCTTCATAACAGGATGTCTTTGATGTCGTGAGGATTTTTATTTTCAGCGCCACTGTTTTCATGTGGGCTGTACCATCTCTGCTGCTGAGAGGCAGTGCATTCTCCTCTGCACAGCTGGGAACTGCTGGACATCAGAAACAGTTCTCTTTTTAGAGGCAGATTTCAATAACTAATAGCAGCTTTTAGTCACTAATTAACCTAAACAAGGTTTTATTTCTGTCTTTCCCCTTTTCTTGCTCCACTTCAGAAGTGTTTGAGGAAGGTACCAGGTTGGCAGACCTGCTGTGTAAAGGCTTTTGTTTACCCAAAACACAATGACAGTCTGTGGAACTGGAGTTCAAGTCCAGCTCAAGCAGCCCACTCCTGGAGATCTGTACCTGACACACAGCAGAGGAGTGGGAAGCACAGAAGTGCCTTGGTTGTGCCTGTGCCCCCACACAATCCACTTAATTTGAGCAGATGGTGCCATCACAACTGTTCTTAAACATTGCTTTTTTCCCAAGCTTATTCTCTCCTTACTCTCTCTGCAGAACCAGAGCCCTGATCATGATGACAGCTTTGTGACATCCTTGCCCTCAGTTGGGAGCTTGACTTTGATTCACTGTAGGCTGCTCAGTCATGGCTAGTCTGGATGGTCACTGGGAGTTCTGTCACCAGCTCCATAAGTCCCTCAAATGTTTTGGCTCCTCAAATTTTTGTGTGTTATGGTATTGTGTTTAAGTCCACAGGACATTTATGATAATGTTTTCTAATTTGCAACTTCTTAGGGCTGGGTTTGTCTTCCTGATGTACAGCATGTTCATTACTCTTTGAGAGAGAGGATCACTGGGGCTGCTGTCCAGGACTGCAACAGGAGAGAAAATTGGGGGTCTAAAGCCCTGTGGTTTGGAAACTTGCAGCCCATGGATCAAGATAAAAGCTGGAGCTATGCTAGACAAAGGCATCCAGGGTGGTGATGCCCATAATATATCAGTCAATTCCTCAAGAGCATTTCAGAGCTATTTGCATCCGATTTCATTCGCTCCTGAGCATTAGCGCTGTTGTGACTTACAGAGATAGATCTTGCTAGGGATTTTCTAGAGAATACCTGCTTTCCAGGAGCTCTGTGTGCCTCACTTTGTCGTGGTCTTCTCCCAGTGAGCTGGCAGGAGAGGGGTTAAACTTAGTTATCTCTGCAGTGAGAGCTGGCAGTGGACCTACAGTGAGTTTGAGCAGCTGAAACCCAGGCTTCAATATATTTTTTTTCCTAAAAAACACTCATTTTGTGTTAGGAAGGCTCTGACTAGCCCTTAAGTGGTATCTGAATTGAATTTTAATGGATAATTCCATTGCAAACAAGGTTTTCTTCTGTCTTTTTGATCATGTCACTGGGAGCAGAAATGTTGGTTCTTTCTTGCCTTTTCTTATCCCGTTTTAATCCCAATTCTGTTGCTGCAGGTCTACCATAAATTACAGTATGCCAAAGGAATTTCCTATTGATTTGCTCTGACAGTGATTTGACCAGCTATGTGAATAGCTGATGGAAGCAGAACTTATCTTGGGTTCAGACAGTGGAGCATTGACTAAAGCTCTGAGGTAAACATTGACAGAAGAAACCTGAAATCATAATGCCTTGCAGCTCAGCACAATTTACAAACATGTATTAATTAAGCTTCAGTGCTGGCTCTGCTCTGTGTTAGATGAGAACAACATCCTGGCACACAATAGGTTGACATCAGTAACCTTTTATTGTTTATCGTGCTCGGAAGTCACCAAGAATGAGGGTGAAGAAATGTCAAATAATCAGGTCAGATGCAAGGGAATGAGTCTTGATGGTTGAAGCTTGGTACCGTGGGAACCATTATTGTCCAGAGTAATTTCTGGAACATGCAAGTTAATTTCTTTTTTTACAATGTTAGTTCATAAGCTGGGGAAATCTGCAAACAACTTGCACAGTCAGATGAAAATCCTTTTTGCTGAATCTCATATGTGGCTGCCCAGCTAGTTCCTGCCAAAAAATGGTAAAAGACAAAAGTTTGAGGACAAAGATAATAAGTCTTGAAGTTATTCCTACTGCAATAACAAGGCCCAGCACAAACCTGCTTAATAGAAGAGGAAGCTGAGGCAATAAAGTGATATTTGCTTGCAGAGACAATGGGGTGTTGCCTTTTCACTCCCCTGGGCATTCGCATTTCAGGCTGCCCCACTCTGTACACAGCACTCTCGGGGCTTTATTCTTTCAGGGCTGGATTCTTGCTGTTCACAGTGGGATCACTTGAATGCTTGTGCCTGCCTGCCTAATATATGTTAATTGAAGGACTTTTGTGTCTCAACATCTTTATTAATATTAATGGAATGAGATTTTTAATGGACCTATACAAAATATGCTTGACCTAGCTTGAGCCCTCGCTTTTGTTTTTATACTCTGCAGCACAGTGTGGCTTCTGACTAATTTAAGAACGTAATATTATATTCTGTGGCAGAGTACACAAACTAATGAAACGTGGATTACTCTTCAGACCTGCAGTTTCCTTGCCACGAGATACAGAATTTATATAACACCAGAATATAATTAGTTCTTTTTAAATCATGAAATTAAAAACAGGTTTTCTTTTTTCTTTGTGCAAATTACTGCACTTCAGTGAAAAGATTTTAAAAATAATTCTTTCTTGACCAGGTGTGTCTTATGCCACACACTCATTCTTTTTTTTTAGGAAGAAGTCATGAAAACAGTAGGCCTTAAAATTAGGCTAGACTAAACGTCAAGAAATATTTCAAGTTAATATTGCTGTTAAAGTGTAAGCTGGTCATGGTGAGGGATAGGTATAAATGCTGTAACACAGCATCAAACAAGAAAGTTTAAACTTCTCTAAACATGTGGCTTTTCTTGTTAACACTTGACAGAAAGTCATGTTACTTGTTTTGTTAGATGCAAATATAAATTAAACGTTAAAATAACAGTCTTGGGCTAGGGCAGAGATGATTTTTTTTTTTTTTGCAATCCACTGTGGATGATTATGGCATAGACAATAAAAATGGTTCTGTCACTTTTGCACTTTTTTGCTGCTTTTTCTGATAAGGAATAATTCCTTCTAGTCTGCTCCATATTTCATTGTTTGTAATAAACATCTCTGCAACCACTGTGGAGACCAGTCTGCCACAACAGGAGCTCCAGGCTCTCTCTGTCAGCTGGTTCTCTTCATTCATGCTGGAGGCCAAAAGGATATTTTTTTTTTACACTACTGACATCACACATTGGTGATTGGATTGTTATCCTGCCCCAAGCAGCAAAAGCTTGAGCAAAGGGGCAGAAAAAATATAATTTCCAGTCTGAGACAGCAGTGAGCTGCTGATGTCTGCTGATTGCTGCAGCCCAGTATCGTCCACTCTCGTTGGCAGGTGTTTACTGGTTTATGGGCTTCATCTAAAGCTTCTTGTGGTGAGTAAAAATTTCTATGCTGGCTACTTTGGATCTGAACCTGGCCTCGGGAGAGGTGTCTTTTATTCCTTCCTATGTCATCTTTGCCCTTGAGTCAGTAGGCACACCACTTTTTTGGGATACACTGCTGCAATTGCTGTTTGGTTTAGAAAGATATTTTGAAAAGGGGAGGCACCACTGGCTCATCGAGAAAGTGAAACGTGTCTGTTGCTCCTGGCGGACCCCAAAATGCATGTTGGACATAATCCAGGGTGGTGCTGTATAATCAGATTTCACTGAATCAGAAGTTAGATGGAGGCAAACAGTGTGCTGAAGGGCAAAACCCATCTGCAGGCTGAGCCTTGGACTGCTCAGACCAGAACAGCCAGGAGTGAGACAAGGGGGGAGCTCAGACAGTTTCCCAGAGAATCAGCTGCTGCTGCTGCTGCTAGAAAATGCACCCGAGTGCTTGGCATGCAGTGCCTGCAGTTGCCAGATGGGTTTCAGTGCACCAGCGCCAAGTGTTGCCATTCCACTCTGCTGCCAGAGTATCCTGACAAGGAAGGAGTAAAGGAAGTGCAGTGGCCACCAAAAATTCAAAGCCACTAGTAAACGTAAAGAGGTTATTTGGCCTAAGCCAAGACAAGTCTGGTGATGGGAGTAAAAGAGGATAGTAGCTTTTGAGGCCTTGTTAGACAGGAGATGGACTTGGTGGGTTTCGAGCTGTGAAAATGTGCAAGGATGTTATCAGGTGTCATCACAGAACACCTGCAGGGGACAAGAGCTGATTCATCTCCTGCTCATGAATAACTGCAGAGAGGGGAGCACGTTACAGAAATGGTTAATTGATTCCTGTGTTTACCAGAGAGAGCTGGGTGGTCATTTGAGCTGCCCGAGGCTCAGAGCCCTGCAGGTCTCGCTTAATGAAGACCAGGCGTGCTCCCAAGGACAGAGCAGGGTGCAGGTGCTGCCATGTGCACTGAGCATCGGGGTAATGCTGTGGTGACACAGCCTTGTGTTCTCCATCAGCCTGTGGGACAGATGAAATACCAAGGAAAGGACAATTTGGACCAGCAGCTGAATCAGAGAGAAGCTGATATATTACCATTTATTACCAGTTGAAGCTAGGAACAAAAATGTGCCAGACCGTGGTCTTGGCCTCTGAGTATTGCACTGGTTCTATTTACAGGTTCTCAGCTTTTGGGTTATAGTGCCATCAGAAGTTTATTTTTGTTGTAATTTTCCAAGCATTTCTTGAAAATTAGCTTTCTGGTGCACAGAACAGCACCACAACACTAAATTAGTTGCAAATAGCTCGAGGGCTGAGGGAACAGTTTATTTTTTGTTGTGGCTGTTCACATGATTTATTTAGTCATTTGAAAGACTACAGTTTGGGAAAGTCAGGAACCCACTCTAATGTGAGAAACAAAACAGAAGGAAATGTTATTCACCCAGAATGAAGGTCTGTCTTCTGCAAATCCTCATTTGTGCATAGCCAAGGTCGTTCTGCCTCCACAGCCCTACTCCTGTGTTAGGATTAACAGAAGATGGGGAGTATTTCCCATTGGGAATGTTTCCTGCCCACCATCAGCCTGCTCAGAATGGTGCCCATATGCTCCAAAATATCTCCATGGATATTCCACCACATCCTTTAATGACAGCTTAGCATTTGGACCTAATTGCCAATAAAAAGGAAGAGGAATTTATATATCTGTACAGACTTTTCTATACCAATGTACTGAATTGGTACCTATTCTTTATTTAAATCTTTATCTTGCAAAGAACAGTGCAATTCAGCATCCATTGTCTCTGAAATATGAATATATTTGTTTTTCTATAAAGTAGCACAAGGCAATGCTCTTTATGGCTATAGTGTCTTCTGCTGTTCACTAACTTGTTCAGTCATTGTTACTATGATTTAAAGCAACACCTTCATGCTTCTTTCAGGAAAGGACTTGCATTTTCAAGACAAGGTTGTTGTAGTTTGCCTTTAATTTTTGTAGTAAGTGGAGCGGTATTGGTTTATTGCAAAAAATTATAATGTGGAGGATGTATATGAATGAGTCTCACATGACATCCTTTATTATTTGTTAAAATATGTTAAAGGAGTAAGTCACTGTAAATCTGTAAAGTATTTTATAAAATTTATTTGCAAATTTATTTCAGGTTGGTGAAATTTGTAAGAATTAGTGTAAATAATCTGAAAAACTATGAAAGTTCAGTGTCCTATTTGAGTCCTTTTGAGGGGCTCAGTGGAGGTGTATAAAGAGAAGCCCTGGAGAGGGGTGATCAAATGTGGAATCTTGGGCTGAAACTATTCCGACAGGATGGGGAGTGTGGCTTAAACCCTCTCTTATCTTGCCAGTGCTCTTGTGTGTGCTACCTCTCCCCAGCAAGATGCCTGACTGGTTCACGGCAACTGATGGGCAGTTTAAAATTACAAAGCTTTCGGTTTCCTTGTTCCTGACAGATAAAGAGGGTGGGCATTTCCTGATTATATGGTATACACTCAAAATATTTAAGTTCCCCGTGGTGCTATTTGTGCCTAATTTACTTCCCTAGCACATTAACACTGCTGGTTTTCTGCCGTGGGAGGAGTGTGTGGTGTAACATGCTGTGAAGAGAGGAAATGTTTCACAAGAGCTCCTTCTGGCTTTTCCTCTGTTTGCGTTACCACCTGGAAAGAAGAAAAGGTGGAGGGACTGACTGATGATCCAGATGGATTGCAGGAACAGTCACTCTTCGGTCAGATGTGTTAAGCTGGGCAAATTCACACTGGGAAGTGGCAGGGTCGCACTTCAGCTCCTGCAGCACGTGGAACATCCCGCAGGAAAGTGTGTGGGCACGAAGAGTGCTGAGCTGCCATCATCCAGTGATCTTGGGGCAGGCAGTGCCCCTTTAGAGGCCACTGAGCAGCCAGATATTTTGGGGAAAAGTCAGGGAACATGCCAGTGAGGGATGGGGGTTGAGGACAGGCTCCAGCAGAGCACATATCATCTGATTATAATAAATCAGAGGCTGTGCAGGTCACACGGAGCTTCAGAGAGACTTGGAGTGGGAGGACCACATTTACCACTTTTCATGTTCACTTTTCTAGTTCTTGCCTATGAAAGCAGATAAATTATCTCCTGTTTATGGGAGTTGAGTGCTTTGATGTACTAATTATTTGACTCACGCAGAGCGAGTGTGTCCTGATTCCTAGGTAAGGGCTCAAGGTGCAAGAGCAGCTGAGCTCTGCAGCACTTGTGACACTGCTGGCTGTGGTGTGGAGCCAGCTCAGGTCCCGTGTCCTGTGGTGCCAGGGCGGAGCAGACAGCACTCTCAGGCCCTGGGAGTAGGAACTGCATTGGAGACTGGAGTGTCTGTGACTCTCACACACTCCCCTGATGTCCCAGAGCCTCTCTGACCCTGGCAGCACATTCCTCTTCTTGGAGCTTTTTTCTTAACCTGTGCTTAACCTGACCTTTGCTTAACCTGCTGTTCAGTAGATTCATTGCAGAAAGAAGGTCAGGCTGCTTAGGAAATTTTGCCTCCTAAATCTTCTGCTGATACAATTTTTTTTTTTTTTCACCATCCCTTTATAACTTTGCAGCATGCTGAGCTGTCAACAAATATCTCCCTTGTCTTCACTGCATCTTTATTTCAATCAGAAGGCCTGTAGTGTTTAACGTAGTGGCAACATCTGTGCAGTAGATAGCTGACTATCTTGGACCAATTTAATATAAAGAGTATCTCATAGAATAAAAAGTTGCTTTCAGGTGCTACCTTCCCTTTGCCACTTAAATTTTCCTGTTTCCTGAGATCTTAGAGAACATCCAGGGTTACTTGGAGCTTTGCTTCACAGACTATAATTTGAGAGCCTGATAGGTGAGGTATTGTGCTGAAAACACTCTACTGTACTGTCTCAAACCAAGACATGTACAGATGTTTTTGTGAAGAAATGCTGTTCGCTTGCATGAAACCCCTGGCAAATGGTGTTTGCTGACATTAACACATAATTGAACTGATTTCTTTAATGAAAAGACAAGTAAATGCTCCCACACTGTCTCTTTTTCATTGTTTTTTTTAAGACTCATCCCTGCTAAACAGTTGCATAATTCAGATGTTTGTGCTAAAGTCTGGTGATGGCAAAATCAGTGTAACCTTTCATGACCAGTTTAATTCTGCAGGCCTGTTCTGGGGGTGCAAGTCAAACATGAGTCTGAGTACCTGGAAACTATTGGTTAACACTCCAAATACTGGTTTAGACTTGTGTGTTGGGCTCTGACCTTGTCACAAACAGGATGTCAGGGGATGTAAATTGATGCATTGGGTTGAAGAATGGATTTACCTCACCTTACCACAACCTGGACCGATATTAAGGTAGTATTTCTGTGCCCATTTTAAGACAGCTGTGGCATTATATTTTATTTTATACCAAACCAGGACCTCTTTGCGGTGGGTTTTGCATGTTATCACAGTTATTTCTACTACAGAGATTTAGAAAATAGTACTGAAAATTATTTCTCATCCAACTTTCATTTATAATATTATTAAAAGCAGGAAACCTGGCTGGATTTGTCACAGACCAGACAAGTTTTTAATTTACTCCAGCAGAGCAGTTATAGCATGCTCACCTTTGGGCATCATTCCCTTAAAATAGAAGCAGAGGCTGCTTTGTGGGAGAGGAGTGAATGAGTGCACAGCTTTAAAGCAGGCCCAGGGTGGGTGTAGAATGGCTGAGCAGTGCAGATTGGTGGCATTTGGCTACAAGGAGGAAAACAGAGACTCTCCGGGCTCACTTGGCAGTGTAATATGGTGAAGGCAGGTTTTGTGACTGAAAACAGCACCTGCAAATATGAGGCTTTTTTATGACATGGAATGTAGACGTAAGTTATTACATTTATCTTAGTAAATGACTTTTCAAATGCCCATGTAAACTGAGCTCTGGATGCTGAGGGTGTTTGGATAGTCATGGAAATGTTATGTGGAGCTGCCATTGTGCAGGTTTCTTAATGTTACGGAAAACTGAGAAAAGGATGAGGTCTTATTTCAACTTGGTGGATTTCTGGGATGCTGCTGCCTTGTATTTCGGGTTTAATTGTGTGAATTACAGTCAAGGTTTTACTGTTTTACCTTTTCTTGGTGGTGAGAAGAGATTCAGACATACCTAGGCTGCTGTTCTTCTGCAAAGAGATTACTACAGTAGAGGAACAGAGGATGGCATTGATTCTTCCCTGCTCAGCCTCTCACAGTGATGCCACCCTGGTGCAATGGGGTGCAGGGGGTGGTTGAGGGAGTGGCTGTGTGGTGTTTCATCTCCAGCTGGGCTTAAAACCATGGCACCAAGTAACCCCCTCTCTCTAAAGGCATGTGACAAGTGGGAAGCCTCATGGCACAGGAATTCCCAGCGAGGAGCAAACCTCCCAGCCTTCCAGAGCTGGATGTACTGCGTGTTTCTGGGTCAGTGGTGTTGCCCTGTGCGTGGGGTCACCTGGCACGAGCCTGTCCTGGGGTGTGCTGAGGGGCAGAGCCGTGTTTGGGGATGTTGTCCTTGAGCGGGGCAGTGGCCAGCTGGGAGCCCTGTGAGCTGGCACACACCTGGCTGTGCTCTGAGTCGCTGTGCTCAGTGCAGCTGGTCCCTGGATCACAGCTCTGCCCGTGGGGTGGCATCCTGAAGGCTGGCACTGCAGCTTGGAGTGGGGAAGGTGGAAGCACTTTCACAGAACAACCCAGCCAGGGTCAAATGTGAGCCTTCATGAGTCTCTCATGAGCATTTTGTGCATTGATTACAAAATCCTGCCAAGAAAACTGAGAAATAAGGAACAGAGAAGCTGAAATGCTGAAGAGCGGGGAGTTTAATCCAGATAACCCAGGCGCCAGCCTGACATTCTCACTCTTGGGCCATCTTTGCTTCTTGTTTTCCATTCCCTTAATGGCCTAAGCTCTCTTGTTCCACTCCCTTTCTCCTTCCCACGTAGATATTTCAACATATGGATATGTCTGTGTATGTGGAATATCAGCAAAGCTGATACTTTGCTCCCTGCAGAGCTCCTTGTGACCACTCTCTCATGTAACTAATCCATAGCAATGTATACTCCAACAAGGAAAATTAAAAGGTTGGGAACCACTGACCTAACTTCTTAGTAAGCAATACAGCTGGCAATCAGATGTAACCCGAGCTCCTCGTTATTGGAGCTGCCTGAGCTATTCATAGCAAAGCAAAATTGCTATGGGAATTGAGCTGGATTTATTTTGTTTGAATGCAAATTATCCCAGGTCAGACAGGCTCAGATCTTCTGCCCCCTCAAATTCATTTGCATCAACTCTGGCAGGGTGAAGCTCGTATCTGGAGGATCTTCACTGGGGAAATGTGGGTATGGGTAGGGAACCACCAGATGTGGAGAGCATTTGCTCGGGGCTTTGATGCAGTGGGTGTAGCTCAGTCTGCAGCCCAGACTCCTGACCAGAGTGAAGGCTCTGCCATCAGGTAGCTCCAATGGTGTCCCAGTGCTTGGGCAAGTGTCTCTCTGTTGTCTGCAACCTCAACAGGGTGTCTTGTAAGGGAGAGGGAATATTAAGCCTTGCCTAATTCTCACTTACAGTATGAAATGTTCTGAAGGGTCCAGCTGCCAAAATCCCATCATCACAGGAAAAGCTGTGTTTTCACTAAAAAAAAATAAAACCAACCCCACTCAACTTTGATTCTAGTATACATGATTATAAAGGGTAAAAAAAGCCTCTTAAAAACTCAGCTGAAAATGGTTCAAGAAATCAGAAAGAAAATAAAACACTGAAGCCCTTTGGCATTATTTTAAAAAATCTCATAATTTATAGTGTTGTTTCCTGCAAGGCCTGATTCATGACTTTTAATGTTTGGAGCTGCCTGTGTGATAGGGAGGAATGTTGCTGATCAGAAACACTCAAGCAAGCATCTGTTAATGTTAAGTACCTATGGAAAAGGAATTTCCAAGAACTGATTTTAGTTATCTATCATCAGTTTTGTTTTGTTTTTTAAGCTGTTCATTTTCTGTGTCACTCTGCCCTAATCTTACTGGTTTTGCCTTTATTACCACTCTAGGAGCAGCAGCTTTGTTAAGAAGGCAGGCACTTTCCCCAAAATATTGGTACATCTGAACTCCAGCCACATAAAACTGATTAGCTGTACACGAAGGGGGAGGAGAATCTTGCCAGAACATTTTCATTTCACCTAATCCTTTGAGCAGCATAAATAATTCATAGCAAACCAACCTTAGGGTGAAACGCTGCCCTGTCTGAAGATCTGGGCATCTTGAGGGCACATTTCAGATATTTAAGAGGGACATAAATGGTGCTTTTGTTTTGTGCTGTTACAGAGAATGACAGGACAGAGAGAGCTGCATTTCCTGTGCTTTTGAAGGTTTCTGAAGGTGAGCCTGCTCTCACTTGGAGTGTTCTCTGAGCTGTGCACCCAGTTACGTGGGATGTTAGCTCAGGGGACACACTAAGTTGCCCTCTGAAGTCAGTTTTTCTGTTATTCTTGATATACCCTAAGTAACTAATCAACTGTCAGCACATGACAAATAGTGGGCTGCCTCTTTTTAGGAAAAGTGAAGCATAAATGCACTCATTAAATAATCCTGCTGTTTCCTGTTCGCTTTGTGATGGATTTCAGAACTGTCATAACTAATAAAAGCTGTAGATTTTATCTTACAGTTGCAGGGATTTGCTTAAACAGGCCGTACCCGAGTGCTTGTACAGCTACCAAGGCTAAATTTGGGCTGTTGGTTTTAGCTAATTGCCTTCCAAAACCTTTATAGGGAGCCAAAGAGCCCTACTGCTGGAATTGTAAATGAAGTGATCCTGAGTGTAACTTGGTAAGCCTCTGGCACTTCACTTAAATATTATTGGTGTACAGTTAGGGTGGTTATGCTGTAGTTTGCATTAGAATTTTTCTTGTATTCATTTATCATGTCTACTCCTGTTTTTTAGGGTGGTTTTTTTTTTGGTTTTTGGCTTTTTTTTAAAACCCAGAACATGAGAAATGAGCGAGCTCACGTACTGACAAGCAAGTATTTAATCTGTGGCAAAGCAATCAACTTTGTGTTAGTTCTAGAATATCTCATTACCCTGCAATAAATACCAATTTAATGCATTTAAATACCAATGTGACTGGTTCAATTACCTTAAGTGGAGGAACAAATAAGAATATTTCCTTATTTGCCATATGCTGACAGGGGGTTGCATAAAGATGTTTGAAACAAGCTCAGTCAATTGCAGAAATACAAAGGCACTATTCAGAGATAACGCTGGCTTTGTTCATATAGGAATAATTAAAGACACGCAATTTTGTTACCTTGTTTTAATTGCTGAATTTTCTGCATAGCACTTCTTTTGAGCAACCAAACAGAGTAGTCTTTCATGGCTAACTCAGACTGGCAATTTAAACCTTGTACTCTCCTTCTGTCAGATTGTCAGGTAATAAAATGCTATATTGTTAAGAGCCCTTAACATTTTACATTTGCAAGAAATCTATATTATGTTAGAAAACAGAATAATTGAGTTATTTTTCTGAGTCAGATTCTAAAGAAAAATACCATCTGCTGACAATTCTCAAGTTAGAATAGGCAACCAATAATTCTAATGCTTCTTTCATGATAAAAAATATTTTAATGTGTATAAAGGTCATTAACTTAACCTAAACATTTGCTGTGGTACAGAGGCAGGTATTCCAGTCTGGTGAAAATCAGTAAAGGTCTGCTGAGGTTATTCTCATCAGCCAAGGACCCAGTCCCATAGAACATCACTTTGTATTTCCCTGACTCTGGGGTCAGCATCAGGAACTGCCCATTTACAGGCTTGATACTTTCCTGAAGGATGGGTGAATTTTTTTGGCAAACATAAAAGCTAGGGAAAAGTTTAGTTCACTTAAATTCTCTCTTCCCTTCAGTGTGTTCGCATGCCTTTGTGCTGCCTGGTTTGGGATAGGATCAAAAATGAACATGCTCTGAGTTTTACTCGTGGGATTTCTGACTTCAATAATACATGTGTATTATTGGAAACCTCATGAGAGTCCATTCTCACTAGTTTCCCAGAACATTTTCTTTCCCAAATTGGTATAAAAGCACTCTGGAAATGCTTGCACAGACAATGTTCAGCTCAATGGGAGCTCCTGGGTGCTTAACACTCTGTAAAAGTCTGTCATTAATTTAACAATCTGCGTATGGATTTAGGGTCCAGACTTTTCACTTTTTGTTGGTGGATCATGGATCGCGTCCCTGTCACGGTGTCTCAGAAGCTTGTTCCATTTACCCAGTGCTGTAAGTGCCCTTCTCAGGGGGACAGAAAGAGCCTTGTGGCTGCTGCTGTCCCCTCTGCAGCTACCTCCCAGAATAGGGGCTGTGGGTCAGAGTGGAGAGGGAAGGAACTCCCTTAATTACCATGATTTACTGCCATTGGCTTGGCTGTTTGCTCCTGATGCTTCCCGAGGGTAAAAATATCTTTCACCTCAGCAACACTTTCTGCAATTCAGCCCCTTTCTCCTTTCCAGATATGCTGCTTGTCATTTTGTTCTACCTAATTTCACATCTTAATTTGCTCATTTTGATTATATTTTCCAGAGCGTTGACATTTTGACCCTAACTTGAGAGGGACTCGGTAAGCCATCTCTCAAAAAGTCAGTCAGTGATATCGGGTATCTGCAGTTCCAGGTCAGGCTGTACTATCCTGCTGGCTATAATTCTTGGAAGTAGTTTTGCTTATGACTGTAGTAAGGTTATAGTCTCACATATTTCTCAGACTACCAACTTAACCCATCCCAAGAGGTGAGTCTACTTCATTACACATTCCCTAAAGAAACAATAATTTATTTAAACTGCTTACATGATGCAGGATTGCTTTGAACAGCTTCATGATAGTATTGGTTGAATACCCCTGGTTCGGAGGAAGCAGGAATTCATAAGATGAATGTTGGCAAACTTAACAGGACTTTATTCTTCCTGGGATTCCTTGGCCTGTGTGAGAAAATGATACGTTTACCGCATTTTCAAGGCTTAACCCAAAACCTGTTCTAGCAGCTGGCACTTTTCCTGCTGTCTTGGCAGGATTTTGTCTCTGCTGGTGCACAGGGACTGCCACCTCCTCACGGGTTTCTCCGTGGGGACATTTGAAATGTTTCTGAAATCGCTGCTGCCGTGAACTGGATGTTACGAAATGCTGTGTCCACACATGGGCGTTGTGCTGTGCTTCACCCAGTGACCAGGCTCTGAGCAGACCTGTGGCTCCTGGGCTGGGCTGGCTTGCTCTGGCAAGTGTGTGCTCCAGGCAGGAACGGAGGGATGGTGGCAAATGGGAAGGTGGTTTCTGTGCTTTGTGAGGGCACTGCCATGATCCGCTTGTAAAACCCAAGGGAAAGGCCTCCCTCGTGTCCCTCAGTCTGGGGTGGAGTCTGAGCAGAGGTACAGGAGTTATGGGGAGACCTCTCTCCCCTTCTAGCACACATTTGGTGTCTAAAAATTGACATCTGCCCAATTCCAGAGGCCAGTCTGGGCCAAAAGCCAGCCACTGGCTGTTGTCAGGGAGCTCTGAGCTGTGTGAACAGCTTTGTGTTCTCTGGATCTCTATCATACCTTCCTTTGGCTTCCAAGCTGCCTGTGGTTCCATGTGGGAAACGGGCTGGCAGACAGAACCCCCAGGTGGGACAGCTGAGTGAGGGCAGTCTCTCCTCCAGCAAGGGAAAGCTTTGGTGGCAGAGTTGGGTCTTTTGTGTTTCCTTTGTGGTGCCAAAGCACCAGAGACTTAGCAGAGCATCAGGGCAGGAAGTTAGAGTTTGATGAAAATGAAATGTAGATAAGGTAATTTCATGAGTTTTCTCTCCAAAGTGAATTAGAAAAGACTCCAATAAGCTGTAACATGAGATAGTCTCAACCACGCTGTGATGTGCACACTAGATTTCTAGGAATCTTTGGCCTCAGATGATTTTAAATAACCAGCAACCATAGTTCATAGGTCATCTGTCTCCTTATTCTTTGCTTTTCAGGGAAGTTCTTAGTTTACATTTTTATGTGTTTTAAGTAGAACTAAAAACTGTACTTGGTCTCTGTACTTTATGTTCTGTAACTCTTGTTGGGGTGTGTTTGAATCAATGATTTGGGCTTTTTTAGGAGCTGGACATTTGGGAAATAACACAACAGAAGTCTTGGATCAATGTCCACTGAAGTCTGTGGAAAGCTTTATGCCAATTTCAGTTGGCCTTTTGTCAAGTCTTTTAAACCTTCATGAATATTTGGAACTATTTTAATGGGTGTGAAATGACATTTAACTCTTCCTTTTTAGTGATTTTTCATCTTGAGCACACTCACACCCACATAATGGTGTAGATTTCGTTGATTTTTTTGGCCATTGTTTTAGTTAAGACACAGTGGGTTTTTAACATCTTATTTTATGTATATGCTCCTAACACTGAGTAAGGCATTCTGGATATAAGTAGTATTCCTTAGGAAACATGTGCATACTTTTTAATACTTCATTTAGTTGAGATACTCTTGTTCTTGCCCAAACTGTAATTTAACTTTACATCAGTCAGTATTAAGTAGTTACGTTTAGCAGAGACACTGCAGTTCAATTATTCATCTGTTTTAATTCTCAGTTTCATTTTGTTAGGCTTCTTACCTCATTATTTGCATCTGGTTTCTGAAACTCTTCTAACTTTAATATGCATAAAGCTGTTGCCTTCAGTTTAATTAGCATGTAATGAAAGTGTCTTGTACGCAAACAGAGAACCCACAGCCACGAGGCCCTTCTAGTCTGGACTGAGGATTTGTCTGCTCTCTCAGCACTCAGCTTTGCTAAATTACGGGAGAGAAACAGAAGTTCTGCAAATCCTTCACTTACTGTCACTACTCTGTTTTTTATGGAGGGTCTGGTTTTTCTGGAGATGCTGAAACCCCAAACTGAATTAGGTTTACAGGCTGGTAAGCTGCCAAAGGCTTCGCTCCGAGTCTAAGAACACGGGGGAGCAAATGGGAGCAGCCTCTGCTGTTCCAGTAAGAGGCCAGTGAGACCTGTTAGGAACAGATATGTTAGTGTGTGACTCTCAAAATTCATCCATGTGGGTTGAAAATCAGTGGAAGATCCACCTGATTTTGTATAGTTAAGATGATCTTTTTCAGCAGTTTAAAAAAATTCTCCTTATTTTTCAATTTAGTATATGTTCAGTTAAAAAAATCTTGAAGCTGATACCGTGTTATCATTGCTCTTGTCCAAATCTCATTGTGAGATTCTTCTTCCTTTTGAAACACACCAAGAAAACAGAACAAGTTTCTTACCTTGGTGATTACACCCAGATACCGAGGAATTTCACAGAGGCGTATTGGATATGAAAATTCCTTTAGCCCAGAGCTAAGCAAATGTCCCATAACAAAGAACAAGAGGGGGAAGAAATGCTGCCTTTTATCTCTTCTCAACTTTTCTGCAAACAAACTGCAAGTTCCTCTAAATTATTGATTCAAAATTATTAGCTAACCACAGAGGTCAGCCTATGTCTTTCCATTTTCTTTCCAAGGGCATGGAATATCCCTTCCAGAAGGATAGCAAATATGTGTTGTGAGGGAAGAAGAAAACAGCAAATTCCTACTGAGCAATCTCTTGGGTGTTCCTTCCCACCATATTCTCACAATTATTGCTATTATTAGTGATACCACAGTGGGATACAGAAGGAATAGACAGGAGTCCCTGGCCTTTTTCATGCTGTGTTGTCTAGACTTACAAGAATGTTAGATTTTGTCATCCTGCTTCCTCTCATGGTGTTATAATTGCAGAGAATCTGAAATAAAAATGGGATTTTGACCTATCTGACCCTCTCCTCATTGTGTCCTAAACCCATCAAGGTTAGTGGGAAGTCATCCTTGATTCAGGGAAAATCACATGTAATATGTAAAGCTAGGAAACCCAGTGCATAAATTTCCGTGACAGTTTTGATAGTATTTGTT
The DNA here is from genome assembly GCA_008033365.1 of Pseudorectes ferrugineus. Lineage (NCBI taxonomy): Eukaryota > Metazoa > Chordata > Aves > Passeriformes > Pseudorectes > Pseudorectes ferrugineus. Next base: position 21,601 of record QWTY01009805.1, read on the forward strand.
CTGAAGTATTTGAGCTGGATGAATACCTTGAATCTAACTCAGTTATGGAGGTGTTTCCTCTACTTGTAGAAAAAAATCCCAGGACACCCAGGAGTACACAGTAGCCAAAATCTGGCCTTCAAGAAACTGGAATTCCTTCATGGTGCAAAGTCAGAAAGGATGATTCTGTGCCAGTCTCCTGCCTCTGTGCTGTGGCATTTCTCAGCTGGCATGTTTGCCAGCCAGCACAATGGAGCCAGAGCCCACTCTGCTTTACCCAACACTACAGTCTAAGAACCTGCAGGAAAAGTACCTGGCAGGTGTTGTCCCATTGTCCCCTTTGCAGTGCTCCAGAGGACTGCAGCTCTGTCTGAAGCCAGGTCAGCATTCTCTGCATTGCTTCGGAATTCCCAAAGCCATTATTTCACTATGAATCCTTGAAACCATCCCATACCTGGAAGAAATGGAAAATGGTGTGTGATTGAATGAGTGTCCAGACTGCTCTGTGGCACTTCCCCTTTCTTCTTGACAACTTCATAAAACTGGATGTTATCAAAAAGAAGGTATCTTTCATTCACACAGCATTTTTCAACTTGGAGGATGAGTCTGATGTAAAACCCAAAGGAAAAAGGTCTTATTGGAGATTTAGGGTCATTTCTATTGGAAAAAAAGTGACTACATTTGTAAGGCACTCAGTCAGCTACAGCCTCTGTAAAGGTGCAGTAAAATACATCCAGGGCCCAGAATTCAGTCACTTCTTCCCCCCACCATGAATTTTCAATCCACCCCTATAAGGTTAAATTCAGAAATGATGTTTGGGGCTGAGACTTCATGTACATCAGGGACAGTTTCTTACAGGAAAATGTGGAACCCCCTTTTTTTTTCCATATGGTTTGAATCATTTACAAAATGAATCCTACAGGACTAATTTCAGATGTGGAAACCTTTAAAATGGGGAAATAAGAACCAGATTCACTACATTTCTGTTTTCCAGCTGAAAAAAAAAAATTGCTTAGCAGCGCCCAATTATTGGTGCATTCTAGATAAAAATTGCCTCTCAGAACCACTTGTAAATTGTGTGATGACACACATCATAAGGATTAAAATATTAGTCATCTTCCCTACAGGAAAGTACTTTGTCATGACCAAATGTGATCTGACATTTGAAATCCGCCAACTAACTGCAGTGAGAAGGCGAGTTAAATTCCTGTCAATTATTTAAAACCTGTCTTTTATTGATGGAGGCAATTTTAACCTTCTTTTAGAATGCTGAGTAGATACAGGCTGAGATACGTAATTATGAATTCATGTTGAAGAGAGGACAATGGGCAAATTGTTGATCAGAATATCATTTGTTTGTTTTATTATTATTATTATTCAGAGGGCAATTAGACCGTCTCAGTTCCTAATGTGGAATCTCTTCTATTGCCAAAATTGAGATCACAGTGTTACTTTATGAGAGCTGTTATTGGGCCCCTGTGAAAGGTGCTTATATTGGGGAGTACTGCAAAGCTGCCTTTGATTTGGATCAACAGAAGAGAATTTCCATGAAAAGAGCACAGTGGATGACTGTAGACTGTCGAGGACCTGCAGATCTTTGATAAATCTTTCCAGCTGGAATAGACTTGAAATCAATTTCAGCATTAGTGTAGTAAACAGTTAAAGCTGTGAAGATTCATATGTAACTTTCAATTTTCACTTGCTTTTCACTTTTTGTTGAGTTTTCCTTATGGGAAACAGTTCTTAAAGCACAGAAAATTCCACAGATCCTTAAAAAATACAATGCTTACATCAGGCATTCAAACTGCTCTCTTTGTGATACCCATGGCATTCCGGCCCTGGGAGGTTGTGCTAAAGAACATCCATTTCAGAAGGGAAGGGGTGATACATGTGTCATGTCTGCATTTTCAAAGACTTTTTTGAGGAAGGAGGTGGAATCAGGGTCTTGGAAGACTCGAGATGTGGGGCAGGATGGTTTGCAATTGACATTTGTTTGTCTGCACATATTTTTCTGAAGCCTAAGAGATATGTAGTCCTCGTGGGATGTCAGTTTTGGCAGGAGGGTGTTGGCACATGGTAGAGCCTCACTGATCCAAACCAAAAATCTGTATCTAGTATTACGTATATAATGTAATAGAATTACCTGATGAAACTTCTTCTTGGTTTTTGCCTTGGTAAAAGGGGGTGTTTATTACAACATGTTTTACAAAACCAAGAAATGAAATAAAATCATAACTGATTAATGAGCTGCATGGAAATACTTCCTCAGTGCCACCCACATTTCCCTGGCCCTGATCCTGGAAACACTTCATCACATGTGCAGTTTTATGCACAGATACTATGTGAAAACTACAGTGTAGTTTTCCCATACTTCTGTCTTTCAGGGATCCAAGAAGGAACACAATCAGATACTTGCCTTTAGTGATTTCCCTTGTAGGAGGGTATAAATTTTACATTGTGTTTAAATGATGATTAAAGTGTGGGGAGTTGATTACTGAATGATGGTGCTTAAGTGTTCTGATGCTTCAGCTTTGTGCTGCTGACCTGTCATGTCATTTTCTACTTAGGGTGACCTTAACTCTGGGATTCCTGTTTGCTAATATCTTGTTCTGAAAAAGCTGTGAACCTTAATTCAAATATTTTCTTTTATAATGTGTGCTCTTATGAGAAGTTGTATTTTCCAAAAGCATTTTCTTTTTATGTATATCCTGTACACGAACACCCACACAAACAAACCTGTACTGTAAGAATGGGTTAATATTGCATATGAAACTATCCATGCTACTGTGTGAAGGTGCTGTGCTGCCCGTCCCACAACATTCCTGGTTTGTGTTTTTCCAAATGTGAAACCTGCTCACGTCCAAAGTGAAACGATGCATATTTAAATGGGAAGAAAATCCAGATTGTAACTTGAATAATAATAATAACTTGATCTATGACTTGATCTATAAGTTGAGCAATAATAACTTGAGTAGCTAACCAGTGCTGAGGTGCACATTGCAGTCAGTCTGGGCCTTGCAGGAAGGTCGCTCGAGGAGCTGGCGCGTTCCAGCTGTGAGCCGTGACAGCCTCCTCTCTAACTTGTGGTGCCGTTTCTTTTTTTAGTCAGGTTTGATAAGGACACGGCAGATCGAGTTCCTGATCTCTCCGTTACCTCAGCAGCTGGCACAGGAGCACAACTTCACGTCCCCCGCCGGCCACCACCCGCACGTGCTGTACAAGCGGACTGCCGAGGGGAAGGTGCACCGGTACCCAGTAGAGCCCCATCCCAAATCCTCCCCTTTTGGCCATGACAGAATGCACACTTCCCACAAGTATCACGCGCAAGCGGGCGGTTACCACCACGGAAGGTTTCAAAAGCAGCATTTTTGTGGACGTCGCAAGAAATGTATGTAAGGAAACTTTCTCTCCTTTCTTGAGGTAGTGGCTGTTTCAGGCTGTGTGGTGGTCCCGAGGTGTGCTTCACGTCTCTTCACATCCCTTTGGGATGGAGGCGTAATAGCTTTAAATGATGTATTTCTAACATGAAACACGTATGAGGAACTTGAGTTTTCCTCTAAGTTCGTAGAATCATCTCTTTTATTAAGCCATCAGAATCACTGTTTAGTTTTCTTGTACTTTGCCTAGATTAAAAGATCCCAATGGTGATTTTTTTTTTTTTACATTGGCAGTTTTCAGTAAGCAGTTCTGCAGAGTGATGGATGCCAAGTCCCTGAACTTCTCTCTGTTAGATTGGGGATAAAAAATTAATTAGGCTTGAAGATGGAGGAAAAAAGCTTCAAAATCATTAATTTCTGAGAGGATAGAGAAAAAGTCTTTCAGAACTCACCATTTGATAATGAAATTTTCAGCAACTGAGATCTTCAAAAAGAACCACCCATGTAAATTGTTTAAATAAGATTTTGGAGCCATGTCTTAAAAAATATATTGAAATATATTACCTGCCAAGATCCATTCTGAATTCTTCATTAGGTCCTCGAATTGCAGAACATTTTAGAGCCCCCTTGGACCCTATATCTGTACTTTTAGCATTCAGTTGAGTCTTTTTGAAAGCTGATCAGCTTCTGAGCTGAGTTTCTTAATGAGGGTCTCCAGGACTGCAAACAGTGTTGAAAACAGTGCCTAAGTCCACTTATATTCTTCCAACTTCCTACTGAAGTTCTGAGAAAATGAGCAGCTTCCTTTTCCAAAGGTGTGTAAGGAAGAAAGAGAAAATAAATAGAAGGGAAGGAATGAGAAAGGAGTTAGTGGGAAAGGTGGCTGGCTGAGACTGCGGCCTGAAAACAAATGGCTTGTTAAAAATTCAGAAATCCTTCCCCCAGGTTTAAAAGCCAACCCTCAAATGCCAGATGCACAAGCCTGTGATTCAACCTGTAAACATTTGCCTTCTAATGCAATCCAAAACTGCCTCATCACATCCTCCCTTACCCTCCTGTCTGGTTTTCCTGCTGCAGAGCAGGGGTGATGGTGCTTGGTTATCTCCTCTGCTCTACACTGGCCCATTTTGTTTGGATTGTCCGCTGTGAGTTCGTGCCTTATTTACTGTTCCTCCTGTGACTGCTTGTCCAAATTCAGAATTATTCATGTCCTCTTGAGCTTTTACACAGTGCTTATCTCTGTAATAGATGAGAGCATTTTGAACGCTGTATTTGCATGACCTCCTGGGATGTGAGAAGATATTATTGTTATTCCTGTCTTACAAATGGGACTCACAGACACAGGAGAGGTCAGAAATAACCAGTATTGCTTCTGGGGACCAAACTGAGAAACTGAATTTTTCTTTAAAATATTTCATGCTTTTGTAATTCTACACGTAAATCCATTTATTCAGTAATTTCACTTACAGCTTTGAGCTCTTAGCTGCATATTCAAGCTGGGTTTATGTGAAATGAAGAACATGCAATTACCATCCAACTGTGATGAGTTTAGTTAAAGTGATTTACCCATCATGGTTTAGGAACTCAGTGTCAGACACACTCTTAGGATCCGATTCAGCAAGATGGCATTTAAATATCTTATCCACAAAAGTCTTTATTTTCACATCCTGTGGTCTTTCACTTCGTGCAGCTCATGCCTGTAACCTTCTGAGAGAAAGGAAGGAGTTCTAAAAAATAACAACTCATTTCCAGACCCAGCCTTGGTTAATTTATAGAACAAATTGATCTTGTGTTCACTGAACGAAATACAGATAAAATCACATGCCATTGTTTAATTGAGTAGAGGAAAATACAGGATGCAGAAGAAATTACTCCAGTAAAGGGAACACTTTTTCCATGAGTGTTTGGTACTTTTTTTATTCTTGCCCTTTTTTTTTTTTTTTTTTAAAGTTTTTATATTGTTTTCCTGGTCTTGTTCTGAGATCTGGACTCACATCCATTTGAAATTTGCAGCGAAATCCAGTCTGGTCACCTGGAATAGAAAGTTTCAGCTCGAATGAACAAAGGGACAGAGAATTCAGGCTGACAAAAGGCAGTGCTCTGCTATTAACCCTGCCTAGTCAAGGTTAATTTATCCTAACTTAAAGAATGAAATCAAACTTGCTGAGCAGTAAGAGGGAAGAGCACGTTGCCACTTTGTCAAAAAAAGAGCTTGTCCCTCTCACCATCTTTTAAAATTTCATGTGCAGGCAGTTTGTAGGCACTAGAAAAGCCAGTTAATCACCTTCCAAACTCTTTGTCACAACCTAAATGCTTTCAGATCATGAGAAATAGCTGGACTGTAGTTAGTAAAACATGCATGAAACTGCTGCTAAGGTTTTACGGCTAGCAGTGAAGTAAACTCAAGAGCAAAACTCCTCTGCTCATGGATATATGTGTGCACTGAAGTTGTATTGCCTTCAAAATAGTACCTGGGCACTGATGTGCCTTGAACTGAGCACTTCCCTCTTGGGTGAGGCCTGTCCTTGTGTCTGGATGTGCTTCCAGGAAAGAAAAGTTCTTTAGGCTTGTAAAGGACAGTTGTGTATAATGAGTGATACATTTGAAAATCACCATAACATGGTCCTTTGTATGTTAAATGTACTTCAGAGTGCTTCCTGAGTTCCTGAAGAGTTCCTGAAAGCAGACCACTGTTGTGCACTCTGCGGTGTTCTTGATGTCCCAGTTTAGCATGGAAGCAAGTAGGGTCTGTTTCAGCTCTTTGGAATAACTTTCTGATGAGGCACAGGCAGGATTTTTTGCATTACCTGAGGCTCCCTCACTTGTGTTGTTACATCCTGTGTCAAAAAAAATCCCATTGTTATCCAAAGAGTTTGTTAAAGTGGCCTTTGAGTTAATTCTTGATGCAAAGGCAGCGTAGGTTTGTGCAGAAGCAGCTGTGGATAGCAGGAGCACTGTAGGATGTGGGAGATGGATTTCTTTTCCCTTTTTCTGGTTCCCTGAGGAACTGGAGTAGAGACCATTCTCCAGCTGTGCCACTGCCTGTGCTGCACCAGCAATGAGGGAGAAAATGCACCCTGGAACTGGGATATGCATCGCCTGTTGTCAGGCCCTCCTTGGCGTTGCCTAACTTTTCCCTACACTCAATAAATACATTCCCTTGGCATCCATCAGAGCAGGAATAATCTCAGTGGCAGCTTGGCATGGAAGGCCGATGTCAGTCCCGATATCAGACTGGCAGGAATTTACTTGTGGTGGGTATCTGATTTCTGTACTGACCGTGGACATCTGTTGTGGAAAGGACTTTTTTGCCAACTGCTATGTAAGCAGCACATGCCAAACACCTCAGGAAGTTATCAAAAGGACAGGAAAAATGCAGATACTCTGTTAAAAATTCTGGTGTGTTTTTTTGCACAGATGCTACCATTTTATTAGATTAGTTCCTTATTTTAAACTGCTTATTGCATACGAATGTGGTTCTCCCATTTCCTTCTCTCCCTGTAGCCGTCCTTCCCTCAGGAATGAATCAGGTCTTTTTTAATAAATATAGGGGAGCTTAGCCAGAAGTATTAAATCACATGCTATAAAAATAATCTAAGGCTTTAAACCTGTGATACTTCATTTTCTGATGAAACTGTTCATGGGTGATCTGAACTCTTTCCAAAACAGTTTTATTTCCTTTTAGATGCACCCAAGCCACCCACAGAAGAGACCTACATTCGCTCAGATGAGTATGGGACTTCTGCGAGGTTCAAAAGATCATCTGCTAAAATTCAGAAAAATGGAAGTCTAAATGTTGAAACCCTTGTCGTGGCAGATAAAAAAATGTTGGAGAAACATGGCAAGGAAAATGTAACAACATATATCTTAACAGTCATGAACATGGTAAGGTGTGGTGTCACTGAAATGTCTTTTCTCTGGGGAATATTGTCAGAGTAGGATCTTTCATTAGACAAAAAGTGATACCAAAAAGAGCAGAGGCACCCTATGCAAGCCTTTCTTCAACCTTTGCCTAATGTACTTCTTAGGTCAAAAAAGCCTTTAAATGTACACCTTTAGATTATCACAGCTCTGGAAACAGTACTGTAGAGTAAAAAAAAAAATAATTAGAAAGTATTTTAAATGTTAAATTTTAAAATACTTCCTGTGTGGTACAAAAAAGGCAGATACTCTGAAATTGAGACTTCCATTTAGTATCATGAATCTTAGTCTGTTTCATCTCATGTCTCCTAGAAACAAACATTTATTTGAGAAAGCACAAAATTAGTTCCATAAAATTGATATAATTTGACGAGAAATATGTTTTCCTGCGTGGTCTTGCTCTTTACTTCTGTACTGCAAAACTTGAGCTTGAACTTTGGCCTTGATTACACTTGATCCAGGAGACCAAGGACAGATCAAAGCCCATTGAAGTCAACTGAAGATTTTCAAGTTTTTGACTAAGTGTAGTTTGGGGCATAATTCTTCTGGTTTGAGTTCTTTTGGGTTAGTCCTCCAAGGTATATAACTCCATTAGTTAGTACTGAAAATTGAAGTCCAAGGCAATAACTCAGTACATATGTTTAATCTATTAAAAAGGGATTATGCATATAGGTGATATTTCCTCTCCAATAATCATTGCAGGTCTCTAGTCTGTTTAAGGATGGAACAATTGGAAGTGATATAAACATTATTGTTGTGAGCCTTCTTCTTTTGGAACAAGAGCCTGTAAGTCGTGTCAGAGTTTTTGTCTGAGCTCCTTCATTTGCTGCTGTTCATTGGGAGCATTGGGTGCTCCATGTTATGTGCAGGGAGCTTTCTTAAGGCAGAGAGTATGAGAAGAAGAATAAAACTGCCAAAATCTCCAAAATGACACTTTCTGCTTTTCACAGCTTCCTGGGTTTTGATTCTAAATTCTTCTTTTCATATAAATATTCTTTAGAAACATTGAAATGCTTCCAGTAAGATAAAACTTAACATTTTCCAGCGTTTCCTTAAGGAGAAATGGCTGGAAGGAGGAATCTACTTAATAAGTATTTAAATAAACAGAAAAATTTTGAACTGAGCTTTCCAGGGTGTGATGATCAGAAGTGGTAAGGAGTCAGAAGTCCCAAACTAAAGAAAGCGTGTAACAAAAGGTGGGAGTAGAGCCAATTCTTGTGTCAGGGGTGCTGAGACAAAAGAAGACAAAGCCTCTTTTGCTGAAAAGAAATTTGTGATGGGTTGATCTACTTGGATGATACTTTTCCTCCCCAGAAATCACAATACATTTTAATCACAATATTGAATATGGCTTGGTGTTCAGCATTCTCAGGAATCAAATACATTTGTACACTGTAATTCCAGCCACCAACTTTGGAAATATCCATGTGTCTGGGGAGAGGCCCAGTTTTATTTTACAGTTGTAAGAGATTCACTCATCCGCTGACTCAGCCATCACAGACAGTTAACATGGGAATACATAAGTTGGTGTAGAACAAATACGAAATATGAACTCCCTTTTCCCTGAGCAACTCTTACTCTTTCATTCTCCTTTCTCACTGATGGAAGCACCTTGTCTGTGTGTCTGTGCACTGCCTGCAGGGCGGGTTGTTGATCAACCACCACGCTGACCAGTCCCTGAACAGCTTCTGTCAGTGGCAGTCGGCCCTGGTTGGGAAGAACGGGAAGCGCCACGACCATGCCATCCTTCTGACGGGCTTTGACATCTGCTCCTGGAAGAACGAGCCCTGTGATACTTTAGGTATGACACCAAAACACAGGCTGAGAAACTTGGGGGTGTCCACAGCAGGAGCTGAATTGGTTTCAAGTGAAAGAGTCCATTTTTGCACATGCTGTTACTCTTCTTGAAGAGGACAGGACAGTAGTATTTTTGGATTGTCACCTCTTCAAGGAATATTTTTGATTTTGAGAATATTTCCGAGCCACTCTCTTTTTATTTTATTTTTGTGACTGCTTGCCTTTTTTGAATAGGATTCCTCCCTAATTTGAGAGCAGTAAAGGCATGGGGGGGTGGGTTGGGGGGAGAATAATCTTTACAAATAAAGTGTAGTTGGAGAGGTTAGGTTTGATTTATACTTTTTATATAGGAGTTCCTTTATTGTCAAATAAAAGTCTGCTGTAATTCCTCCATGATAAACCTGATGAAGTAGACAAGTGTCTCCATGTGCCAAAATAAACTGGCTTATTAGGACCAGTGCAGATGATGTGTTTATTTGGAGTTCTGTAGAGGAACAAGCTATTTTACTGCTTCCTTCCGTCAGGATTTGCTCCTATCAGTGGCATGTGCAGCAAGTACCGCAGTTGCACCATTAATGAAGATACAGGCCTTGGACTGGCTTTTACAATTGCTCATGAATCTGGACACAAGTAAGTTTCTTCTTCTATAAACAAATAAGTGAGTGAATGGAAACGTAGCCTATTTAATATAAATCAGTTAAATATAGATCATTTGGATTGGCTCGTTCTAAATATAAATCATTTGGAAGCCCAGGGAGTGGTGGTGAACGGGGTTGCATCCAGCTGAATACTGGTCACCAGTGGTGTTCTGCAGGGCTCAGAACTGGCCAATCCTCTTTAATACCTTTGAGCTTCCCACACTGCTCCCATATTTTGGTCGGGAAATTACTTCTGGTATCCATGTGGTTGCTCCAAAAATAGAGGGGTCACTGCAGGTTAGTGCAGCTTCACTGGAGAGGGGATCTCTCTGAGTCTCCTGGAGGTCTCCTTTTCCCAGAAGACCCAGAGTTTCATAGGAAACATTCAACCTTGTCCTTTGTTCTCTCTACCTGTTTAACGAGTTATTTGGGTAAAACCCACCTTTGTAGTGGTTTCTGCCTTTCTGTATTTATATCCACTGGATTTCCATTTGATTTCTATTGTGGAAAGACTGTCATTTTCTTAGAACCTGGTTTCTCTCATACAAAATCAGTAATAATCTTTCGTGGAGCTTCAGCCATTCTTCAAATTGTTGAATTAAAGCTAATGATGATGATCAGGTTTTGTTCTGCTGTTTTTTCCCCCAATCATTTTGAGTTACTTTCCCACAACTCTGTACATGGCTTTGATTTCCAGTTTTAGCACGGTTCAAGCTGGAGTCTATCTCACCACTGGCAGTGGAGAAGCAGAGTTTCTCTGTGTGGTACAAACCTGACATCCAGGATTAGTTAACAGGTCTTGATTTTTCAGCAACATTAATGCACTGAAAACCTTTGGAAAGCAGTGGTACTGTATTCTGCTGATTGGCCAAGGCATGAAGCCTTCCCATTCTGCCTGAGTGCATCAGGACTGTTTAGTTTTCATTGTACAAATATGCTCTGCAGTACACACTATGACCTAATGTCTACACGAGTGACCCTTTCACAGGTTCCTGTGCATCTGAAGGGAAGCAAGGAATTAAAGAGTAATCCAGCTGCCAGTGAGGCCCGTGGGAATTGTGCCAAAGCATTCAAAGGACCAGATATGTAATATGAATATTGTTTGATCCTCCTGTCACACTAATGCAATTTCACTGAGCTCAGTACATTTTTAATGCCCTTCGATCAGTATTAGTAGAGAATCAGGCCCATAGATTATTTTTCAAGAATTATCCCATTTAGTCTCTTAATGTTCTCCTCCCTTTTTATTTTCTTATTTGCTTCGGGAGAGTCTACTCAGAATTTTAAAAAATTTTTCTTTTTTTTTTCCTTTTTCACCGCTGCCTTTGATTCACATGTTATTCAACCTTTCTTTGGTGTACTTCCATGCTCCTAATAAAATGCTTCTTATCTCCTGGGGAAAGCCTGTGCCAGACACAAAATGTCTTTATGATCATTTGTCATGTTCACGGTCCTGAGACTGCCTAGTACATGATGTGAGACAGCAGAACTTGGTTTCTGTGCTACAGAGACTCCTGGAAGACAAAAACCTGTGGCAGCCTTGGGGGTGCTGAGGTCCACTGTGAATGTATTAACCAGAGGTTTCTCAGGAGGGGAATATCACACTCTGTGATCCACTGAAAGCTTCAGTCGTTAGACATTTTAGTGTTTTGTTAGACATTTTAACGATTTCCTAAAGTTTGTGTTTTTACCTGAAAGCCTAACAGTTCCTCTGGGTGTTCAGAGCCCGTTGTGTCAGTGGGATATAAACTGGGGATTCTCTGGCTGCAGTGCAGGGTAACAAAGTATTTTATAAAGGGTTCTAAAATACTGGCTCAGTTGGTACTGTTTTTTGTCCATTTATAGAAAGAGCCATGTATTTTAGGAAGTTTGGAGCCTCAGCTGGTGGCAACACATGCAGTAACTCTGATGAGCCTGTAATGATTTATAGCAGTAGAGGCTTGAGTCCAGTAAATGAGATATTCCCTGCACATGCACAGATTACATATATAAAGTCACCAATATACTACAATATTGAAGTAACAGATGATGAAATTTCTATCCCAAACACATTGAAATTCACAGATGTCCCATACAGTGAGTAAATACAGAACAGTGAAAGGAAAACCTCTAAAAATTAGCTTTATTCTATCAATAAAATCCCCATAATTTGTAATTATAACGTGATTTTTTTATTATTGCTTGTTATTCTTTATATCATCCTAACACCTCTCCTAGTGAAAGCAGGGCCTCCTGCTCAGAGTGAGCAAAACACCCCATAAGAGGCAGTATTCCCAGTAAGAGGCACGGTTCCCATTGAACAGTTAAAGTCTAGACAAAATGACACTGTATAACAAAGGTGAGGAAACCAATGTGATTTGCCTGAGATAATATAGCAAGTTAGTGGCCAAAATTAGAAAAATAATATTTTTATATTAATACTTTTGTATTCTATTCATTCACACCCATTTCCTTTGCTACAAGTGGAGCTCTGTAGCTCTTCCTGCCTATTAGGAAGGCAGTTTTGGTGTATAAGGTGTATTCCTGTGGCTGGTATTTCCCTGGATTCTGATCTCCACACCATTCACGTTAACAGGCATTATCCCTGGGCAAAGACAGCCTCACACTGCTTGCAGGTTTTAAGCTGACAGGTTCACAGGAAAGTACAAGTGTGGCTGAACGTAAATTCCATGATGTCCATCCACCTCACCATGAAAATGTTCTCCTTTGGGAGTGAGAAATGGGTAAACTGGGAAACTCTGGACCCAGTCTGCAGCTCCGGTGCCTCTGTGCAGCGTCCTGGCACTGGCTCCCAGTGCAGAGCTCCTGTGCAGCCCCAGTGTGGCTCTTCCTTGGAACCTGACTATCCTTTCCCATCAGACAAGTGTGGGATGACAAAAATTTGCTGTTAATTGGAACTTGTTTCGTACCAATACTAATTTGTATGGTGCATAAGTTTTCTTCATGCCTTTGGAAGGAAAGGGATGAATTCCACGTTCCCCGTGGAGTTCAAGCATAGAGCTGTTACCAAGAAAGTGTTTCTTTTCCCCCAAATTTTGTCTTGCTTCTGTTTAATCTAGATTTTCACTCTCCCACCTGGTTCTCTTTTCA
>QWTY01009806.1:0-73770 GCA_008033365.1 Pseudorectes ferrugineus
TGGGGTTATGTATTTAGAGAGGCACCAAATCTGCTCCCCTCACAGGTGGGTACTCAGGACAGACTTGCACTGGTGATGGGTACCTGTGCCTGCGATTGCTCACCCCACCTACTTCACCAAGGAGAGGGAGGAAGGGAGGTCACTCCTTTCCAACTGCAGGAAAGCCCCAGTTTCCAGGAATTCATGCCTTCAGGTGAAAACTCACCAAAGAAGCCTTTCAGGCCTCAAAGAAGAGAAAGGTCTAATGCCACCGACTTGGAGCTGTTACCTGCTGATGACAATGGTCCCATCAGTACAGGTGGGACCCAGTGACACAGGGACCCAGCCATCCAGCAGCATTTCCAGACATGGATTTCCCTGGGCTTGTTCCCCTCCCAACAGCCCTGCAACACCCAGCACCTGCACCCTGATGTGTTACCGCTGGCACCATCCCTTGTCCTGCAGGATTAAAGAAATAGCAGCATTTCCCTGGTCTTATTCCAGGTTTAGCTAACATAAACTGAAACAAAAAACTTCCCCAAATCCAAACCAAGGAAAGCTGAGCTTCATGACTATTTCATTAAGAATGATACCTCTGGAAAACATAAACTACACTGAGTTTGCTGTGCTTTGTTTTCCTGCTGTTCTTTTCTAGGAATGTCTCCTACTTGGGCAAGAAACACGAGACAAACTAAGAGCACACACTTGTGGGTGCATGCAGCACTTACCACACCAACACATCCTCTCTGTCTTGTGACACCCATTTAGTTTTCTTTTCAGAGCAAGGCTGACAGCTTGGCCCTGTCACACATTTCTATAGCTGCAGGGACCCCGATGGAGGCCAAGAGACCCCACTTGTGGTTCCAGCTGCAGGGTCTATGGTAAGCAGCAAGGATAGGCTGGCAGAGGATGGAAATATATTTAGTTGTATCCATTAATATAGATGGAAAAGAACAGACGAGCATTTAGGCACATTTGTTTTCTTCCAGACCTGAGAAAGAGTTGGTACAGCCAGGAACACATTTTCCCACCCAACTGCACACTACAATTGGTCTAATAAAAATGTATTTCATTTGCCTACAAAAATCACTCTTCTGGGCACATTACAGCCATAAAGGATGCTGTTTTCTATTCCTGGCTTCTTTTAAAAGGCCAAGTCTTGCTGCTGTATTATTGAATTCACCAGACACATGGTACAGCCCAGTGAGCACTGCTGTAGGAGCCTTCACATTACAGGTCTCTAGGCTTGATCCTTCACGCACATAAATGGATTTTACACTCATGGTGCTCCTGGGACACCCAGGCAGCTGCTTCAGGTTTTTGCCAGTTTAAGTAAGATTAGTATCGGGCGCCAGAGCTTGTGTGCCCTGCAACAGCCCACGTGTTGCAGGCACTTTTACCTCGGTGAGCTCGTATCTGTGACAAGGAGTAGGACTGGGATACACAACTGGGATGATGCGTGCAAAACTGATGGTTAACCGTGGGCATGGATAATCAAATGTAGATGAAAACAGGCAAAATTGGTCCAGGATCTGGGTGTGATACACATGCCAGCAAGTAGCTTCTGGTCCTTTTGGCATCCCTGAGACCATGTGAAAAGGATGGTTTGGACAAAAGGATGTATTAAAACCAGAACCTTATATGGCCCCCCTTGGTATTATGTGGGCTTAAGGCTGCTCCTGCCACCCACTGCCTCTGAGCTCTTATTCTCCTGTGCTATTACTGAAACAGCCTAAACATCATGTTTTAGTTATAAAGTGAGTTTAGTGGATGGAAGGGCAGGAGGAAAGGGGGATTAAATTTACTGCTTCAGTGACTACAGATCTGAAATAAATCTCCAATTCAATGATAGATCAATAACATCAAGATTGGGTTTAAATTATTAATAAACTATGAGAAACAAGGATAATTATTCTATGAGTCACAGCTCTCTAATGCACTGCACATCTTTTCCCTGAGACATCTGCATTGAAGCACGACCTGCCTGTTTTTTGGCAGAAAGCTGTAGCCAAGAAGTTAATGCTTTTTGTTCTGCCAGCTAAGCATTTCATAAACCCTCGTGGGCTGAGACAGCCTGGTGACAACGTTGTGCTTCACTCATGGAGAAACCCTTAGGCCAGGATCCCCTAAAACACTGAGGTGTCTAATGAGCCCCAGGAAATCAATGTGATTGATTTGAATCACATTTGTGAATGGTTCAGAAGGCCCTCAAATGTCCTTTGAAACCTGGATGTCTGGAGATGGAGGAGTTGTGCTAGCCTAAAAGGAGAGGCTGGCCTTGAAGCCCATCTTACTGATGGCAAGGAGGAGGCACAACCTGAGCACTGCATAAGGCAGGGAGGGGAAGAAGAGTTTTTGCACACTGATGGTAGACTGACAGCACCATCGAACTGCTGGTGAATTTCAAGTGAATTAACTTCCCCTTTTCAGGCACGAAGAGAGGGAACCATAAGCCTGAGGAGACCTGTTAAAATTAAGAAGCTGAAGACTGGAATATTCCTCCATCCTGTGTCATGACCATCTCTGCTGGCTGAGACAGCCCACGCTGACACACTCAGGCTGGAGATGCTGAGCACCTCTGGGCAACCTCCCACCTCAGCAGGTGTCATCCCTCAGCTGTGGCATCATGGTTTAGGGTGGTGATGGAGACCAACCTTCCAGGGGCATCTCACAGCAAAATCAGCTAATCCCTGCTCTTTGACAGAGTGGACTGGGGTCACATTTCCTCAGAGCACTCTTGATGATGCTCTTCAGCTACTGGGCTATCAGGTGAGGGGCTTAGCATTGCCCTGGAGGGCACCCTACTTAAGAGGAGAGGAACAGAACTCAGGATACAGGTCATGAAAGGCATTTATCCTTGTGAAATTAGCTCTGCAGCAAGCAGAGGGGAGAATTGCCCTCACAAAGCTAAGGACAGCACAGAGGAGAAGGGTTACTGCCAGAACACCAGAATGGACAAGGAGTGTTGGTAGCAGCTGTGCAGAGTCTTCTGTGGTCTTACTGATTTCCTTGCCACTGGACAAAACAAAGTTGTATCAGTCCTAAAATCACCCTCCTGCTGGTCTCAGCTTACACAGTTCTGCAAATG
This sequence comes from Pseudorectes ferrugineus, assembly GCA_008033365.1. NCBI lineage: Eukaryota > Metazoa > Chordata > Aves > Passeriformes > Pseudorectes > Pseudorectes ferrugineus. The sequence continues at coordinate 3,068 of QWTY01009806.1, forward strand.
GCACTGGGTGACCCCCATTCAGCTGGCAAAATGGTATCCCTCTGCACACACATGGACTGGGGCTCCGCTGGGACACTCCTCTTTTACCACAGCATGTCCAGCAGCATGAGGCTTTCCATACACCCTTCTGCTCTCTGCCTTCACCTGAAGTTGTCAGTCAGGGTACAAGATCATTCTGAGCCTACAACACAGAACTACCAATCTGTCCAGCCACTACTATCTGTGTAATGTAGGGATAATTTTTTACAGCCCCTATGATATACTAATTTAAAGATACCTGTGGCCTTGGCAAATGAAAAATCAGACCACAAAATCGTGAAAATAAGATACCGAACAAACTGTCTTTGGGGCTTGACTGTGAGCTGATTCAAGGTAAGGAGTGAAGGGTGGTTTTTTTAATTTTGTTTTTTATTTATTTATATCCATTAGTAATTCAACAAGGCCTTTACACATCACTGCTTTCTTATTAGTTACCTATGAATTGTAAAGGATTCGGGGCAGAGCACACACTAATGCATCTGTGGATGAAAACTTATGAGGAATAGGGGGAGTAGTGGTGCTCTGGTGCCTCCATTGTGTGTTTGCTCTACCAGCTCTCCTAAGGCAGTAAAATGCCATCATCTCTGCCTTGCACATGAGGAGTATAGCCCAGTAAAGGACTATGTGCAGGTTAACTGGCACCAGTATCAAACCCAAACCTCATGGAAACCCCTGTTCCTGGGACCAGGGGTAGGTGGGCGACTTGGGGTGCTCCATGGGTCAAGCTGGTGTTTGCCTGAGGATGAGATGTGCTCAGACTGACCAACCTGCCTGCCCATGAGGGGCCGGGGTGCAGCCTCAGACATGCATGGGCAGCTGGCTGCATGCACCCCAAATCACAGCCAGGCCCTCAAGGACAGCTCAGGCCAGCCCTGGGGGGAGCTGGACTGCAGGGTGCCCTCTCACAAACCTTCAGATAGGGGGAAATCTCTTTTTTTTTTGCATTCATGTAATGACTTTAGCCAGGAAACTTTTAAGACTGATTTCGCTTGATTTGTCATCAGAAGTTTTACTTCAGTCCATAACATTTTCAAAATTTCGGGAAGAAATAGAGTCTGCACTCTTTCAGGGTGAAAGTTATGAATTTATTACAGTTATTTATATAAATGTTGGACAATTAAATTTATATAATAAACATTTATAACATATTTACAATTTATATGAATGTAATTTATAAAATATAATCCAAAAAATACCTTGCAGCGTGTTCATGTAACAGCTTTCCCTAAAACAGCTGCTTATGTCCATTTCCCTTGGTGCCAAGCACATGTGGTAACATATTTTAAGAAAAAAGTTAAAAAAAAAATCATTTGGATATTCCTATAAAGACTGTTCTTAATGAACTGAGTGCTGTTTAAAGTACACTGAAAAAGAATTTGGTCTTTCTTTGCCTCTTAACCAGAGTGTCTCTTCAGCTTCCTTTCTCTGCCTTCTCTCTGCCAGGAAGATTAGATGTGTCTCTATGTTTACATCGGGCAGACGGGAGGAGGGAGCCACATCTCCAGATGGTGTAAATCCGAGTTGCTGCAGCAGCGTTGGTGGTGGGAAGGGTGGTATTATGCTGATTTACTGTGGCTGGGGAATCAGACCTATTTTTTTTCCCCAGCTGGAAGAGCAGCCTGTAAAATAAAAATCACACATCTCAGTTGATTTGAGAGATACTGTGTAGGATTTATCTGTCTAACAAAACAAACCAAAAAAAACTTAAAAAAACCCTCTGCAGAGGCTGGCAGCATCCCTTCTAATACAGCTGATGTTGAGGGGCCCAAAGACAACCCCTCGGACAGACATAACTTCCAGTTTATTAATAGCAGGGGCACAGCAGAGGCTGCCAGGCTGTGAATGTCTCAGGCACACTGTAAATTTCCAGTTGTTCCGTGTTCCTGTTGCTTGCCTGTGCATGGCATAAATACAGCCTAACGTGACTGAATTATATAGAAAAATGTTACCAATTACTCTGCTTACCTGGATTTCTTCGGCACAGATCCTGTGGGCTGAGCTGACGGAGAATATGTTGCTGGTGCTGGAGGGGAGAGAAAAAGCTTTCTTTAAAAATAAAAGATCCTCTTTTTTGTGTAGAACAGCAGGTTGGTTGGTTTTTTTCCTGCCTTGAGATTTCTTGCCATTTCATTATTTTGTATTTCAGATAAAACCTTCTCACCTTAACGAGGAACATTTTTCCCCATCGGTTTTAATGGTATAATAAATTGAGGGAGAGCAAAGAAAAAGCTCCTGAAAATGAACCGTAAAAAAAGTTGCTGGAGACCGAGGGCAGGCTTTGCAGAGGGAGAGACAAGAGTTACAAGTTAATTTACTTTGCCTTTCTGTTCAGGTTTCATCCGTAAACAGCTTGGGTCTCCTTATTTTAGAGACCCTTTGGAAGGGTGTATTCCCATGGGTTTTTCACCTTCCCTGTGGCTGCACAGGGGCAATGGGGTGAAGAGGACTGGGGGTGCCCCTCTATGGGAAGGTCATGATGCAACAAGAATGGGGAGTGAACCCAAAATGGTAATTTTGGCCCAAGTACATCATACAGGGAGATGCAGTGCCCTGAGGGGTTGGCTGCCAGAACAGCACCTTTCTCCTCCAGGTTTGCCTTAATTCAGTGGCCACAGGGTGCACATTTCCCTCTTTGTGCTGAGCACAGCAGACCTGGGGTCTGTTACAGCCCACATCTACTGGGTCAGTTGTACATCTCGGCTTGTCTCACATGCTCTGTCAGGTGATACAGCTCTTATGCAACCTACCTCAGTGTCTCCATACCAGGTGGCCTTGTTTCCAAAAAATCAGAGAGGAGAGAGGGAAGAGATTTAGGGCAGGCATATGCAGAAGGAGGTGGGAGAGAGGGGAGGTGCCTGGGGACATGCAGGGGTCTGGGGAAAGAGGGTGGACAAGGAGGCATTTGGGGAGGGCAGTAGGGTGGCAGAGGAGATGGTAGAAAAGAAAATGCAGAAGAGTAAGACACATGGTAAAAAAGAGAGGTATAGCTATGACAGGGAGCCAGAAAAAGCATTGAAATGCAGGTTACTGCTCAGATTACATAAGCCACTCTTACGAAAGATAAAAAACAATGAAAAGAGATCAAAAGAAGCCAAAAAAGCCCTGTGAACCACTGTAGTGTACAAATTCTTGAAGACATATTAAATGTTGACACTGGGTCCCTAATGAGGCATTCCCATATTTGATTTTCCTTGGTAAATCTTCCTGTGTCTACATACTAACTCTCTACTGAAACAGGCTGAAACAAACTTCATATATCACCGGAATTTTAATTGTGATGTGCAAATCCAAGAAATGACTGCCTAGGATAGCCCTGAGAGAGGTTTCTGCATGCATTTGCTTCCTGTCTTTTGTGGTGGTTTCAGAATCTCAGCCTCTTGCCAGGATAGATTTGTCCTCAAGGATGCAGCTCACATGTATCCCTGATAAGAATACTTGATTTCCACATGGAAAGCTCTTTAAAAAATTAACCTTACGTGTGTGAACAGTTTATTTTTCTCATGCTTAGGAGCTGGCAAATTTGCATTGAGAAAAATGCAAAAGTGAGCAGAAAACACTTCTGTTGATAACCTTCAAGGAGGACCAATGCATGAATTCCTTAGGAAAGAGGTAACCCTTTACTTCAAGGAGTACGCTGGCTCTTTCATGCTGGCTGTGCATTTCTGACTGTGCCAAAGCAGGCTGTGCCAGGGGCTCTCCTATTGCAGGTGGAATCCCTGCTCATACCACGTTCAAGGAAGAATTAACAGAAAAAGTCCAGTCTTTCCTCCAAAGAAATGGTTTAGACTTAGTATGAGGCCAAGTTGTCCCACTTGGACCCCAGTTTGTGATCCAGTCTGTGTTGCAGAAAGCCTGACTCTCCCTGTGTAGGCAACAAGCTGCTGTTCCCCAGGGCTGCTTCCTTCTCCAGGGTTGTTTCCTTCCAGTGGCTTTCGATGGAGCCACTTGTCCCTTCCTCACCCACTTGCAGGGGACATCTGTGACCCTATCCTGGCTGGTTACTTAACGAGCTGTAAAATGTTATTAAAAGCAGGATGTATATATCTCTCTATATCTATCTACCTGTCTATTTATCTGTCTATCTATCTGAAGTAAACAGAGCTTGAGGAGTCCTATAAGAGAGACACCTGTCTAATATTAATTTGCTGGCATTTACATGCAACAGAGCAGCTCTGATCCAGAAAAAATGAAAATGGATGCTCTTAAAATGGATGGGTGGGTTTTGTGTTTAAACTCTTTCTTGGTTTAATTCTGAATTTCCTTTCTTTCCAGATTAGTACTTTGCATTAGTGATGAGCTCTCTCCATGGCTGGGATTAAGATCTGGGTGCTGGTGCTCCTTGTCATGCTCTCACAGCTCAATGTTTTTTTGCCCAAAACATGATACAAACCAGCCCAGCAGTCCAGACAAATGCAGCCCTCACTCGCAGGCAGGGAAGGGCAGGCTTATGTTGCTCCTCACAATCCATCACCATGTTAGGTATCCATGCATGGCACTCGTATTTAACCATATGATGGAATGACTGCAACACTCAACAAGGGAAGACTTACTGAGGCCTTTGACATGGTCACAGATAATATCCTTCTCTCCAATTAGGAGAAACATGGATTTGAAGGGGGAACAGTTTAGTGGATAAGGAACTGGCTGGATGGATGCAGCCAGAGTTGTGGTAAATGGCTGTAAGTCCAGATGGAGGCTGATGATGAGTGGTGTCCCTCAGGGCTCTGTCTCTCCTCGGTGCTCTTTAATATCTTCATCAATGACACAGTGAGATCGAGTGCACCCTCAGCAAGTTTGCAGATGGAAACAAAGCTGAGCAGTGCAGTTGACACAAACAGAAGGGTGGGATACCATCCAGAAGAACCCAGACAAGCTTGAGAAGTGGGCCCATGAGAGCTTCCTGAAGTTCAAGTCCAAGTGCAAGGTGATCCAACTGGGTTGGGGCAAGCCCAGTCATGAGTACAGACTGAGGGAAGAACTCAGCGAGAGAGGCCCATGTGGAGGAGAACTTGGAGGTTCTGGTGGATGCAAAGGCGAACATGACCTGGTGATGTACTCCTGCAGCCCAGAAAGCCAACCACATCCTGGGCTGCACCAAAAGGCGTGGGACCAGCAGGTTGAGGGAGGTGATTTTGACCCTCTGTCCTTATGAGACCTCACCTGGAGTACTGTGTTCAGCTCTGGGGACCTTAGCACAAGAAAGACATGGACTCGCTGGATTGAGGCCAGAGGACGTCCATGAAGATGATCAGAATGGTGGAGCACCTCTCCTGTGAAGACATGCTGGGAGAGTTGGGGTTGCTCAGTGTGGAAAAGAGAAGGCTCCAGGGAGACTTCACTAGAGGCCTTTCAGTACTTAAAAGGAGGCTTATAAAAAAGTGGGAGAGTGACTTTTTACATGGTCAGATAGTGACAGGACAAGGGGGAATGGTTTTAAATTGAAAGAGGGGAGATTTATATTAGGAGGATTTATATTAGGTGTTAGGAGAAAATTCTTTATTGTAAGGGTGGTGAGACACTGGCACAAGTTGTCCAGAGAAGTTGTTGATGCCCCATCCCTGGCAGTGTTCAAGGCTAGCTGGATGGGGCTCTGAGCAACCTGATCTAGTGGAAGGTGTCCCTGCCCACGGCAGGGAGGTTGGAAATAGATGACCTTTAAGGTCCCTTCCAACCCAAACCATTCTATGATGGTTCATTCTATGATTCCATGATACGCAGACAGAAATGTGGGAAAGCTCCAGAACCGCTGACTTATTCTCTCTCCTTCCCTGTAACAGATTGCTAAAAAGTACCTGTCGATATCTCTTCTTTCTTCAGAGGTCTTTCAGGAAACTCAATTGCAATTTTTGCTTGTTTTGCAGGAAGGGATGAAGAGGCTCCTTCAGGCTGTGCATCACAGACAAAATCTCTGCTGGTTCTCCTAGTTGTCTCTTTGTTGAAGAGACCAAGATTAGTCTGCTCAATATAATCTTGCATTCTCTGCATTTTGAAGGCTTCTTTAGAAGCTGCATATTCCTCTTCCAGCCTTTTCAAATTTTCCACTGTGAGAGCAGAACTGGAATATGATGACCAAATCCGAAGGGGAAATATTTTTGGTTGGGACTGGTTACTGCAAGACCCTGACAGCTTGTGTCCATTAAACATATCTGCAATGCATTAAGGAGATGAGAATCTTTAGCAACAGGCAAAGTCAATTCATCATTCTTGTAACAAAGAAAGAAAGAAAAGAGAAATCCCATTAGTCACTTACTCCTGATGGGCATATTGATTGATGTAGTTAAAATGTTCACACTAAGATAACCTTATTAGATTGAAAATCACTTTCTTTTCAAGAGGATCTACTAGGCTCCAATTCAACAAAGCACTTAAACAAATACCTGATATTAAGGTCATGCTCAGGTCCTATTGGTGGGATTTTCTTAAATAGTTCCCACCTAACACTTAAGGCCAAAGCTTAAGATAGCTACAAAGGATGACATAATGCCTATCTGTGTTTCAGATATGCCCAAAGTTGAGCAACCAAATCTCTCACATCATAACAAACTATGTTACCCTCTTCCCTACTAAGGCTGTACTAAAGATTGCATCAGTGATTTCGTTATTAACCCAGTGTGCTTTGGCTGTAAAATGCTGTACAGCTGAAACTTACTGTGTGCAGGCTGGAATAGAGTGCACTTTATATTCATTACTAGTACTCAGACAAATTATTTTGGACAGTTTTTGCTACACGCTGATGGAGAAAAAAATAAAAATGTACAGTGGAATCTATTGAATCTGTTTAATTGGACCTGCTGGTGGCCATCCGACCATGCCAATTAAATAAAGACAAACAAAAGCAGCTCTCAGAGGACCTGCAGTGAATAAACCCAGGGTAAATACTGCATGGTTTTCCTTATTGCATTATTCTGTATAGTTGTGTGTCTGAAACATAAACTAGCCATAAAAAGCGACTCACCCTCCTGTTTGCAATATCTGCTTAATTGTGTCTGCATCTTCCGTTCACCCACTCAGTCTGTTTAATGTCAAAAGATAAAGGAGGGAAAAATAATAAGGTTAGTTTGGCAGAACTAGTGCTTTGCAACCTCCTCTTTCCTGGCCTGCCCCTCTCTGTCAACTCCCATTGGGCATGATGCTCCTCTGCTCTGTCTGACTGCAGACTGAGATGGCTGTTTCCAGGTGTTTTATCAGTGCAGGAGACCCAAAACCTTCCATTGCCCTGGGCAGAGGGGTCTCTGCCAGCACTGTGGGAGCCCACAGACACACTCGCACTCAGGCACTGCAGGTGCCCTTGGGATGGCTCAGTGGGACACGCTCCTCACCCCTCTGGGGGAATAATTTCTGAGAAGGGAGTATGCAAAGGCCAAGCAGGACCAGCACAGCACTGTCCAAGGTGGAGACGCTGCCCAGGCAAGGTCCCAGCCAGGGCTGTTCCTGAGGTGCTCTGGCAATGGTCCTCTGTTCCCATTTCTTGCGTATTGAAGACCTTATAAGTCTGAGACACAGTGGTTAGCACGTTTGAATCCACAAGGCTGAACTGATTTACTTGTGTAGTACAACTGCCTGAGACAATGAACTCAAGAGCTACAGAGAAGCACATGTAGAGGGTATCAGTATTTTCACCTTTGTCAATCAAACTTATACATCTCATTAAAAGAAATCACTGAGTTGTTCTGGCAAAAGCCATATTCCCTAACTCTGTGTTGAATTCACATTAAGGATGACCTTTAATTCCCCTCTTACCCTTCTCTTGAAGTAATTTTTTTTCAGTTTTCTGGAAGTTTTCTTCTGATCCAGGTACTTGTGAAAACCAATGCAAATGACCCAGAAAGACCCTCAAAGGTTTCTCTTACTATTGTTCGGTCTGGATTAGCTGTCAACACCTGATTGTAAAGAACCTAGCTTTACACTGCATCCTTCATTGCTGGGACACAAAGCATCTTATTATCATGTGATCTAATTATGTTGCTTAATTTTAATCTCCTTAGGGAGCTAGTTTTGGAAAAGTCTCTCATTTCTGCCTTTCATGAACAATTCTGCCATTCTCTTGTAACAGATTTTTAAGATTTCTTTGCTTCTTAATCATACTTTAAGACATCTCTATGTCTTTAGCTTTGATGATCTTTGTACTGCTGTCATTCTACTTTCTCTGTCAAGTTTTCGTGATCACAGACCTGTAGAACAAGCAGGGCTGGAAGGTGCCTCTGGAGGTCGCCAGGGTCCAGGACTCTCCTCAAGGCAAGTCAACTAGATCAGGGTCCTTGGGTTTTTGCCTGGGCAAATTTTAAGTATTTCCAAAAGCTAAGATTCTACAACCTTTTTGACTCCCGTATTTAACCACCCTTATGCTGAAAATATTTTTGCTAATATTTAATTGGAATTTCCCATACTCCAGTGTGTGTCTGTTGCCCCTTATCCCACCACAGGGCAGCTCTGAGAAGTCTGTTTTGTCCTCACCCTCTCATTTGGCAGCTTCAGACATCAGTGAGAGGTACTTGAGTATTTTCTCCTCCAAGTTGAACAGACCCATTTCTCTCAACCTCCTCTTGTGCACATAAGCTCCAGCCTCCACATGTCTCGGTGACCTTTTGCTCCAGTACTTTGTCTCTCATACTGGGGAGCCCCAAACAAGATAACAGCACTCCAGATGTGCCTCACTAGTGCCAAGCAGTGGGTAATAATTGTGTTTCTCCACCTTGTGTTTGGAAGTCAAGCCTAACTTGGTTGTTTTGGCCGCATCTTCCTCCAACTCAGGACAGCCTGCGTCCCTGCTGCAATGCCCTGTAATTGCCATTTGCCTGGGATTGCAGTGCATGGATCTGGGCAAGCTCAGAGATGGCTCTGGGGCAAGCTGGTGCCACTTTCACAATGTCTGCATGGCAAGGGCTGCCCTGGCCTTGTGTCTGTGCACGGTGCTTCACCCACATGTGTCCCTGTGCACCACCATCGCTTAGCACTGACTGCTCTCCTTGAACTCTTCCTCTTTCATGAATGTTTTAAAGGATGTTTTATAATGTATTATTAGTAAGGCTTTTAAAATGTTTTCTCTTGCAACCTTGAAAATGGGGAACTGGAATAAACAAAAGCACAGCTGAGCTGAGCTTTTCTCAAACCGAGTGGAAGAGCACAAGCCGTGAACCTTTGGGCTTAGCTCCCTGCCTGGCCCCATGCAGCAGCAGTGCCCAAGGGCAGGATCTCACCCTTCATATACAGATTGTCTGTGTTGCCTTGTCACCCTTCCTATCCTGACTTTCTCCAAAACAAAAGAGAAAAATCACCTCATACAAGAAGTGTGGAGAACTACTCTTCCAGTGGTGAAAAAAACTTTTGAATGGATTATCGCATTCTCTCTGTGTCATTCCACACAAAAACATATATCTGACCCTATGGGAATCATGGATCAGGAGGGTAAAGCCTTCAGGACAAACCGTTTCTGACTCTGTGCTTGTACTGTACCTGCCAGACTGAGGTTTCATGCCCATCAGGACGGCCCCACCGAATAATCCGAATCACAGCAGCTTTTAGAGTACCCTCTCTTGGCACTTGGCACATCAAAGCTGCACAACTCCCGGATCAGCAGTTTCCGCACAGTTTGAAGGAACGCAGCACTTGAGTGTTCATGTTGAACTTTTCAAAGAAACTGAAGAGGATCAAATGAAGTATTTTATTGAATTCTAAATATAGAGTGGGGTTTTTTTGTTTGCATGCTTCTTTTCATCAGAAGAAATGTTTGAAACAAAAAGCCCATGGCAAATTAGAGGGATGGAATGCCACATTTTGAAAGTGCCAAAATTAAATATTCCTGCTTTGGAAGTTTGCCTCACCCTCTCCATCATGAGCCATTCGAGGATTTTGATATCAAACCATCACATTTTTCACTTGACCTGATGCATATTTTCATTACAAAGTCCAAAATTTTTGCAAAATGCAAATAGAACATTTTGCTAATCTGGCCAGAAAGGATGGCCACACAAAGAAGAGTGCTCTTGCTTTTGTAAGCTCAGAGTTCATGGGCACTGGTATTAAATAGAAGAATCAGTTGCATCAAAATGGCAGGCTTAAAAATCTCATAGATGATGGTAAGCTGCCCATTGCAATGTCACAGGAGATTGTCACTAAGTATTCACAAACACATCTGCAGCACTGCAACACATCTTCTCCAAAGACATCTGTCAGTCTGTCCCTGACATCAGAGTTTGCCATAAAAAGCAAGAGAATTCAAAGCAACATTTACTGGCTATTTCCTCTGTGAAGCTTCACTTTCTCTATAGCTCTTCTGTTCTCATAATAATATGCTGAAATCTAGTCAGAATATTTGAATCTTGGAGAAACAAAACACAGCTGAAGTAGCTGGAAGGCAAAGGGCTTGGGAGGCAATTTCCTCTGATTCATCAGGAGACAAAGGCAGAGTGATGGCTGTGTTTGTGTTAATAACAGTGGAATTGCCTCCCTGGCACTGTTACCCCGATATTTCTTTAGCTCTTGCTGTCATGCCCCATCTCACAACCCCCCACTCCTGTGCTCTCAGACGCAGCCAGGCTGGATATGTCCAGGGGAGGCCACAGCAGCACCTCCTGCCATCCCCACCCTGTGTCACTTCCCTGAGCAACGTGAGGCTGGCAAACCAATCTGCCCAGCCCCACGTGGGCATTCCCGTCACAACTGCCAGCCTCCCCATCAAAGCCTTGTTTTCCTTACTCTGAGCTCTCCCATCATCCCCCATTAAGAATCAAGCTGACTTCACCCTCTCTATGACTACATCCCTTGGGCTGGGGTCCCCTACTGGGGGGAAGGATGGCCAGGAAAACATTGTCAAGCTCTTTCACTGACATCAGCTGGTGGGACCCAGTATCCCAGGCAGCTCTGCTGGGTGCCGCAAAAGACTCGACACCTTCACTGTAGTATCATCTCAGGGGAAATGGTTTTATTTGCACATCTGTAACTCCCCAGGCAGAGGCAGAAGACAGAGAGTGCAATGCCATCAAATGAGAATTAAACTCTGTGTCATACTGCAAAATGTCAACTAAATTAATTCCAGCTGTAAGCTCCCTGCACATATCCCAAAAGGTAGAGGAGTGCTATGTACACAAGACTGGAGAGACTTCCACACACAGACACTGCAGTGGAATTTCTGCACCACAGCAGGTCTGGAGAGAATATTATGTAAATATGAGTTTAGTCAGCCTCTGCTTTCCATTGCTATCTTCAAGATATTTGTGGTTGTAGAGTGAATCTTTCCCTCTAAGCCATGCCTGCTTGATCCTGTGGGATTTATAATCTCCTAGTTTATAGTCCACTGCAATAAAAGGCATCTGATGAAGCCTCGACTTTGTTTAGATGTGACTTTCTGGCAGCACTTTCCAATGCAATGTCAGGGGCTGTCAGACCCACAGCCCAGCAGGGACTCCAGTAAAGCATCACTGCAGTCTCCCTATTTTTTTGGGGCAGAGGGACCTGCTGGCAACAGGGGTGCTGTGATGCTAAGAGCTACAGCCTAACACCACCCACCAAGGGCAGGTTGGGGTGGTGGACTCCACACTTCCTAAAATGCTAAAGAAGCAGATATGTTTGTGTATTTATACATATAAGTATGCATATATTTACAGACTCAAGGAAAGCAGTGTGCCCATTATACACACAGTACTGTTATTATTATACACATTATATACATTCATATATATAGCACAATGCAATAGAATATGTATCTCTAAAAAAACCCAACACGTTTATGGACTTTAATTGCCAAACAAGCCTATTAAAAGCAAGCAGGTTGTTTCACCTATTTCTGCCATTGCAGCTGTGTCCAGAGTAGGTCTCCAAATTCTGAGTTATAACCACTACTCTCGTAGAGAAAACAATCTCCTAAAATAACTCTGTTTCTGTACTTTGCACTTTGAAAGATGTTTGGAAAGCAATTGGTCGCTGTAAATCACACAGAAGACTCTTGAGTGGTCTCCTGTTGTGCAGCTCTTGTGCCTGTTGCATCCTACCAGTCCTGTAAGCACCAGCAGAGCCAGTAATACTCATCTCAGCAGTGTCTTTCCATTTGGAAAGCTGCATCCAAAACCCTGGATCTCACCACAGAAGTGACACTGGCTCCAGCTGAGTGGCTGATTACCTTTCTGTAACATGCACTGGCCATTAGCAGGCTTATAGAAATAAATGGCAAATACGTGATGATCCAGGCCCCAGAGAATTCACTCAGCCTCGAGGTTATAAAGGTCATGCTAATTCTGCAGGTGCAGGGATGAGAACCAGCTGCCTCTGCTTGCAACCATTAGCACCCACAATTAAGAATGGAACCCATTTACTCTGGGAAGACAGAAAAAATTGCATTTGCAATATGTAAGCATAAACAGATTAAGAGGGGTATGCAGAATCAGACTACCAGCCTCTGCTGTTGGGATTTAAAACCTGACTTTGGCAGATGCCATTGCCTGGGCCACGGAGCAGACAGGACACACAGCTGAGGAGCTACAGTCCATGAATGCTCCTCAGAAAGCCTGGCACTTCAAGAGCACAGCAATTACACTACACGGTAAGGCAAAGCAGCTCCAGCCATAAATCGTGGTTGTTAGTGTGTGTACTGGGACTTGTGGCGTGAGACACAAGAAGTGGTCTGAAGTTAGACTGTCTGACAGCACAGAAATCCCCGATTAACTGCCAGTGGTTCCATCTCTTTCCTGCTCTGGAAGAGTAAAGGACTCATCTGACAGCAACGCCAGGGATTTATTGAGTTTGGCTCTGGGTAACACAGAGCTGAAGTTACTGCTGGCTGCGGTTTTGATTTCTAACACTGCAGCAAACTGCAGGTAGAAACATTTTTCTTCATTTTGGCTTGCAGGACCTGATCCTCTCATGCACACGGAGGCCTTTTGGCAGGACAGTCTCTCCTGCTTCATGTCCTGCAGTGCAAAAAGGGAGCCCAGGCTCTGCTGCCTTTTGTCCTGCCCTCTGCAGCAGCCAAATATTTTAGTAGAGATGAGAACAGCATTTCTTAGACGTGGCGAATAATGCATAACTAATCCATTGCCCCCTAAACATAGAGCTAAAGGTCATAGTCACAACACACCCAAACACCAGTGGTGTAAATTTCCAGTGAAACTGGACAGGTTTCTGCTGCAGGTTTAGAGCAGAATAAATCACAGTTATACTGAGCCAGTTGTACTGAGAGAGAGCTGAGAAGCTCTCTGGTGTCTCCTCCTTACCCTGACAGAATAAACTATCCTTATGCTATTCAACTGAGCCTCTTACTTATGCTGCACATCTAGAAATATAAATGTTATGACAAGTCAAAGGTAAAAATACATATACTCACAGAACTGTCTGTTAAAACTACAAGTTCTGAAGTAGAAATTTATGGTGAAGAAAATAAAGAGATAAAGGAATGTGAATATTGTTTATGAAGAGAACAGGGAGAGTGAGAAAGAAGCCAAGGGGCAATGCTGTCAGCACTGACCCTGCTGAGGCACAGTCCTACCAGATGCCTTAAAAACCTCTTGCCTGTGCCCTGTCCATAGGCACTTCGGCAAGAAGCTACCTGCCAGGATGTGTTGTCCCCATGTGCCATTTCTGGGGTCTGCCAACCTGAGGGTCTGTGGCAGTATCTGCAGCCAGAGAGGAGTGGGCAGAGGGTGCAGACTCCAGCTCTCCCAAGGATTGGCTCAACATATATTTGAGAATGTTTTTCTTAATTTCCCCTTTCTATTTTTAATTTTTATTAAGGTATGTTATAGCATGGTCTGGTCAACTGTTGCTCCTACATCTCAGGAAATTCTGAACTCAGGGATGGCTGGGGGTATGAGGGAGGAGGTTGACTCTGTATCTCTCCACTTCCCATCACCCACTCTTATGTCTCTACCCTGTCTGCTGCAGGGAAAACGATGGCCCTTGGGGCATCCTGCAGCTTCCTCCTCCTCCTCCTTCCTTCATCCATCCTTCCTCCGACCCGCCGGGGGACAGCCCAGGTGAACCGCCGCTGGTGCGTGGGGTGTGTGTCTGTGTCTCTGTGTGTGTGTGTGTGTGTGTGTGTGTTGTCCGCGTCGAGTTTGTAAGTTCTCAGAGGATATCGCCCCACTCTCCCCCCAGCCCGGGCGGGGTTTCCTCACTGGGGGGTCGGTGAAAGATATTCCCCCTCCCCTCCTCCTTCCCCATCCCCGTCCGCTCCCTCCGTGACCAGAAACAACCCCGCGGCTGCACGATAGCGGGGTTTACGCCTCCCCGCAGCCGGCCCCCACCCCAAATTGCGGCACTTAAGGGGGGCTTCAGCTGCTTTATGGGTTGCCTCCCGTGCCCGCGCCTCCTTCCCTGTGCAGGTTACCCTAAGGATCACTCAGCCTGCGTGCATCGGTCCCTTGGAGGATAATCTCGGGCAGTTTAAAATATCCTCCCCCCTCCCCCGTTTTTGTTTTTATTTTCTATTGTCACATTTATGTAACAAGTGCCTGCCTGCACAGCAGGCTGGTGTTGCTGTCTAGGGCGTTGCATGCTCCGGGGGGGTGATGTATCCAGTGCTGTGGCTGAACATTAAAAATAATGTCTTTCTGTTGAAGAAGACAGGGGTTAAAATGAATGAAGATCTGAAGGTTAATTTGAGCTGGCTGCCTCAGGATCATGTAGAAGCCAGCTCTACAGAGAATGCCTCAGCTGCAGGCTCCTCCCTGGTTCCTGCCGTAGACCCTGAGCCAGAGCTTTTGGTAAACCCCTGGGACATTGTCTTGTGTACTTCAGGGACCCTTATCTCCTGCGAAAATGCCATTGTGGTTCTGATCATTTTCCATAATCCCAGTCTTCGCGCCCCCATGTTCCTCCTGATAGGCAGCCTGGCGCTGGCAGATCTCTTAGCAGGCATTGGATTGATCATCAATTTTGTTTTTGCCTACCTTCTGCAGTCAGAAGCTACGAAACTGGTTACGATTGGACTGATTGTTGCCTCTTTCTCAGCATCTGTTGGCAGCTTGCTGGCTATCACTGTTGATCGTTACCTCTCCCTGTATTACGCTCTGACTTACAATTCAGAGAGGACTGTCACTTTTACCTATGTCATGCTTATATTGCTCTGGGGAGCATCTATCTGTATTGGACTGCTGCCTGTAATGGGCTGGAACTGCCTCAGAGATGAATCCACCTGCAGTGTTATCAGACCACTCACTAAAAATAATGCAGCTGTCCTTTCGGTCTCTTTCTTGCTTATGTTTGCCCTCATGCTGCAGCTCTACATTCAGATCTGTAAAATCGTGATGCGCCATGCCCATCAGATTGCCTTGCAACACCATTTCCTGGCCACTTCCCACTATGTGACCACCCGAAAAGGAGTGTCTACTTTGGCCATTATTTTGGGGACTTTTGCTGCTTGCTGGATGCCTTTTACGCTCTATTCTTTAATAGCAGATTACACCTATCCTTCTATATACACCTATGCCACCCTCCTGCCAGCTACCTACAATTCCATCATCAATCCTGTAATATATGCTTTTAGAAACCAGGAGATACAGAAAGCACTTTGGCTCGTCTGTTGTGGCTGTATTCCTTCTAACCTGTCTCAGAGGGCGAGATCACCCAGTGATGTCTGATTGGCAGCCAGGAGGACGCTCCTTAACGTGTTACTTTCCAGACATTCTGTCTTTGGTTTAGATGCATTCATTAAATGGTGTGTGATGGGTTCACATAAAAACCACAGGATGGACTGACCTTTTTGTAAACAGAAAACCCCAGCGACCGAAATCAATCGAGTGGTTTAAGGAAGATTTCCAAAATCAAAATAATCAGTGTTCTTACAGATTTATAATGTTGCTCAGGGTCCTTTTTGTCATATTACCCAGACTTTGCCATGTTTGCCATGAGTTTACATTAAGTTTTTGAATTAAAATTAGATTGAAACAACATACTTCTTTAAAATCGTTTATGTGATTGAGTTAAGTCATACTGCATGTTAAAATCTGTTGTTAGGATACTTTTAAAATTTTTTTTAAACGGAAAAAAAAAAAACCCAAACCAAGTCCTGTTACCCCATCTGTATATCATGAGAATACTCTTCAAAATAATGGCCAATTGTACTGATTTATATGCTCTTTATTGTAATAATCTCAGTGCAACAAATTTGCTCTAAGTGAGAAAGTACTTGTGCAGCTTTTTATTTTACATCTCAGCATGAATTAGGCTGACAATTGTTTTCAAGAGTTACCTGTTCTCTCATGTGTTCTGGCTGGATGTTAAAGCAAAAGATACGCATTGCTTTCCTTTTCAAAAAAGTCAGACGTGTTTTCACTTGCATGTTGGACATTGGAGCTATGCTGTTGATTTTAAAACTGACGGGGGTATCTTTGAAATTGATGAAACAATATGGCCTCTTTCGGCCATGCATTTGTAATAGATTGAAAACTAGGTTTCTCAGACAAGTTTATCTTTTCAGAAGAGTACAAGAAATGTTTCATAAAACAACCTACAGATTGCTTGCAGCACGTATTTAGCACTACATGAAATGGTTCCCCTACATTTGTTATCAAGTCAAAACTATTACCATTTGTTTTCACTGTTCTCCTATGTAATTTTAAATACCGACATTTATAAATTCTCAAAGCATATCTGGTTCATAATTATATGCAACCAGAACTGCAAGATGAAACAGTGTTTGCTCCTTTTCTGGCAGTTTCATTCTTTGCGCTGTACACACGTCAGTTCACTTCATTATAGGACTTCATTATAGTTCTGGTCTAGAAAGCAGAGCTTCCTCTCATGAATGGTTAAATTTCAAACTGCTTCTAACCTTCCACTGAAGCCACATTAGAATGCACTAGAAATAAAGCATTGTTTTCTGATTTGAAGACTTGATTGTCAGAGAGAAAATCTTCCTGGCACTTCTCTTCGTGAAACTTACGGTGTACCTTCATGTCGGTGCGTGGCAGTTTAGAGTACCACTTCCATTAGTGTTGATGGGAGCTCAATGTGTTCATGCCCTGGCATCAGTAGGAGGTTATACTCCCTTGAATGTCAAAGTCAGCATATTGTATTGTTGCTTCAGTACCTTCCATTAAAAAAAAAAAAAATCCAAAACTCAAATGTAAAAATAGCAATATTTACAGTTCAATGAAAAAATATACCTGTGTAGTAGAGATAGTAGAGACAACTGCGCTGCTGGTCTGGATTTTTCCAAATGGAATCTGTCCTTTTCATGTGGACGTCTGGATGACTGTAGCTTTTTGTGGCAAAGTTTCTGTGACGTTAAGAATCATATGCTATACACAAAGCTGAATCTCAAATGTGAGTTGTCTGTAAACAAGGCTCTGTAGAGATTTTTATGAGCAATAATTAATTTTAGTTGCAATGCTGGGTTTGAATTCCATTATTTACTTGGTTCAACCTTCATGATATTTGGTTCTTACTTGGTAATCTGATTAGTTTAATAATTGCATGGCATGACCCAGTAGAGCTGTGAATTTGAAGCTACCCTGGCTTCCCTGTGATTTACAGATGTTCAGCAAGTTAGACTATGACCTCTGCTCAGTGTAGGGTATTGGTGTTCTTTATCTACTTCTGAATGATACTGAAACTCTAGTCATTGAATTTTGTTACAATTTTTTGTATAAGAAATACTCACTTCATAAATATCCATGCTACAAATGTGTGCAGTTTTGCAAGTATGCAAACTATTGGGAAATAACGGCAGTAAAAGTCATGAGATGAATAATGTAGAGAGGCTAAGTAATGTAGGATGGTACTTTTAAAAGAAAAAATAAGTTAAAGTCATGCAAACTTTGCTCCCCCTGCTTTTTCCCTTATTTGTTCTTCTGTATCAAATTGCTAAAAGTATGATGAAGATGAGCAGCTACAACTGTGACGAAAACTCAGTCCTGAGGGCAACTGTTGTTTTCCTTATGCAGACCTGTTCTCATCCTCTTGGATAACCTCACAGGCATTAGTGTTTTTCTCTAGGCAACACCTGTGTGGCAGGGAAGCCAGAGAAAAACAGCACAGAGGGAGATAATGTCGTCTCCTCTTCTCATGCTGTTACACCTCATGTCCTTGTCATCTTCCTCACTCCACAGGCTGCTCAATTCCGCAGAGGCTCTCCAGTGTGCCGGGGGAGCCGACCTCTTCCTTGTGCCAGAGCAGAGAGATTTGTAATTGGAAGCTTCTCTCCTGAGGAGCAGAGCAAGTCAAACGGAGGAAAGAAGGATTAATTATAGCAATCCCACAAAGCTAGCTCATAGGGATGTGATTTGCCCTTGTATGAGGGGTTGTGCATGGTTACCTTCCACCACAAACAGATGAGAAACATGATTCTGCCTCCCAAGCTACTGCTGTGACCTCCAGTGAGGATTTTGCCTCTTCCCGAAATATGTTCTTAAATTGAGACTGTGCAGCATAGGCCAGAGAATCCTACTGAGAGTCAGTGAATGACATAGGTTTGCCTGCAGCTGTCAGGCCAAACTTTACCATGGTCTGCAGCACTGGCATGGGTGCTACGTAACACACCTCTGGCTGAGCTCTGGGAAAGAGGGGCAGAGCTGTGGGTACAAAGCTGCCTACCTCACTTGCACAGAAGAAGTGCTTGACAGCCAGCCACCTTTCAGACCCTGCAGAATTAAGCAACTCTCTGCTGTCCCCACAGAATGACAGGGGAGGCCCCTGTTGTTTATGGTGAGATGCCAGTGTCCATCCAAGGTCCTTCTGAAACTGGCAGAAATCCTGCCAACTTGCAGTGTCTGGTATTTTGTTGTCCCGTCAAATGACAACAGTGCATAAGACGAGGGGGATTAGATTCACCATTCTGTGTACAGTGAATTAGCTTTCATATCTCCATTGTAATGACAAGACTGTTTTTTTCTTAATACGTAATTTAGTTTAAAGAATTGATGTTCATGGTTATTTATTAACACACTTGACCCAAAGTTAATAGCAGGTTGTATCCTGATGGGAAAAAATTCATTGTGGTCAGTTTTTCATACATTCATCCTCAAAGCTTGGGAGAGGATTTTTTTAAATTGTCTTTGTTTTTTTCTTTTTTATAAAAACCATTTCCCCCAATAGTAGTATTTCAGCAATAAGGAGAAATATGTTTTTAGCACAAGAGCAATAAAATCCTCCATGATGTAGATACTATAAACTGCTGAGTAAACTCAGAGCAATAGAGAGGAAGCAATATATATTTTAGACAAAAAAAAGTAACTTGCATAAGAACTTTCAGTAAGCATAAGTCTTCCTTTGTTAAGCAGATGCTATCAGACCAGTGTGGAACATTATTTCTGGTTGATTTGTTTTATAACAATTGAATTCCTGAATAGAATTACACAGCAATAACATTTTACCTTAATTCTTGGATCCTGAATTTGTGCTATTTGCTGAAAGAATTATATACTGCAGTAGGGAGTTTTATTCTTTTTATTGTTTGGCATTTAGTTGTACAGCATTCTGTGGATAAATTAATAGTGTTCAGGATTTCCACTTGTAACTTAATCCCGAGAATAGCCAAATTTGTCGTGCTTATCAAGATGACTACGATAAACGGTGCTAGCCCATTCTGAAGACAGCTTGATTATGATACCAGTGAAGAAAACCCCTACCAATACCCAGGCTCTTTGGAAGCAAGCTGAAAGGTCTGATATTGCTGCTGTATCTTCCTGCCATGGACACTCAGTGACACAAGCAGTTGTATCCATCCTTTCATGTTCAGGGACCAGCCTTGAGGCATCTTGGAGTCACTAAAACTCCTCCATGGACAGCAGTGAACTTTGGCTTAGACCAGAGCTCATGCTGTCCCCAAAGAGCTATTATTCTGTTGCCTCATTTTCTTAGGGATTTTTTAGCTTTTAAAAATAAAACACATGTGACTTCATTTCCCCAAGGTCATGAACAACCTGCTGTGTGACTGGAAGTTGGGATAAAATAGCATTGCTACAAATCAAGCCCCGGAAGCATAACTACACACTCATTACTTAAAAAAAAAACGTGGTTCTGTAACATTCAGAACAATGTTTTCAAAATGTTGGCCCTGACTTTTATGAAGAGAAACTATATATTTGGTCTGGTTTTCCTATGTACATAAATAAATAAATGAAAACAAGAATTGGACAGAGTAGTTGCTATTTAAAAACCCACCAGCTATCCTGTCACTTTATCTGAGATACAGAATGGTTCTAGATTGGCTTTGTGGTAGCCCAGAGATGTTCAATGAAGAAAAAATAAGATCTCTCAGTCTCTGCTTTTAGGGAGCTAAAAGGGAGTGGTATTATTTATATCTCATGAATAAGCAATAGGTCAGGAAAGATAAATTAGGCATGTGTATCTCCCTCATCTGTCAGTTAAGGAATGATGGTACTCCCAATAAACTTGAAAGGTGTCCTGTCTTGAAATAGGTTTTTGGTACAAGAGGAAATTACCCCTTAAAACTGGGTGCTGCTGTCTTCTTCAGATCAAGAATACGCAGTTCCTTTTAATGGATCAGAAATCTGGATGAACTGCAAGGATATCTACTTTCATATTAAGTGGATGATGAAAGATGAGAGATGGAAGTCTTTATGGCTTGGTGAATCGGCCAGATTCAATCACTCGGTGCTTGAGCTTGGCCGGGAAGGATGCTTGAATAAATGCATCCCCTGTGAGAAGGTTGCTTTGAACTGTCCATTTGGAGCCTTACCTGAGGTACACGGAGCACCCGGGAGGGCCCCTGGGGCTGCCCCTGTTCTGGGGTGTGCTGCAGCAGTCCCGTGTCCTTGAGGCTGGCAGTATGGCTGCCCCTCTTGAGTGGAGTTCAGAGGGCAGAGAGGAGGAAATATGATCAGAAGTGAGGTCCACTTTCCTTGAAAATGTTGCCCTGTATTTTATTCAGATTATTACTTGTCTTGTTAGCACAGTCTTGCATGGCCCCACTTGAAATCAGAAGACGGTTTTTGTGGAAAAATCTTGAAAATTCCAAGTAGGACCACCAGAAGATTATTTTGCAGTAAGTCATTATGTATTTCTGTTCCTTTTGGGGAGCAGCTAAGCCTGAACTTTTGTAGTAAATGTTTCTTTGAAAACAATATGCCTTTGCACTAAAAAAGTCCATGCTGTGGTTTATTCACAAAATTACTGTGATCTTGTAAGTCCCACAAGAAGAAAGAGCTGCACATTTCACTGTTATACAAACTTCTTACAGAAGAGAAGGGAAAAAACCAAACCTGAATGTAGGTTAGATGAAACCAGATTGCAATTAATTAGTGTGTCACTGCTGTGATGCCGACTGATTCAGTGCCCCATGCAAAGGAGAGGGGGAGATTTTTGCAGTGGAGATTCTTTGCAAATAGGTTGAGAGGGTAAAACTATTTTTAAAACAACACTCAGTTACAGTTGCTGTCACAAACTCCTCGAATTAGCTTTTAAGGAAGTTGTCCTCACCTCCCCAAACCTTTGTTTTGCACTTTATGTATGCCAAGGCAATTTTTACACATTTGCTGACATGCCAGATATTTAATTGAAAAGATAGTATTATGTGTCTCCCCCTCCCAGGTAGGGGGAAGTGTGTTATGCCCCAGAACTAATGAACTGATTTAGTTATCTCATATCTTTAAGTACACAGACCTTTCTGAAAAGCATGGGGTATTTGTGGACATTCATTGCACATTTAGGGGCTTCCTTGAATTACAAGTGTAGAGTATTAATATTTCAACTGATGGCCATAGGATTACAGGTTAGGTTATTTTTTTTTTTCTCCTTCACATCCCCACCACCTGAGCCCCCAGTAGTAAGATGTCTGGTACAGTCCTTGTTGTTTCAAGGCAAACATTGGTTTGCAGTTGGACTCAATGATCCTAAAGGTTTTTTCCAACCTAAATGATTCTATGATTCTAAGTACCTGCCTCTCATAAGTACAGTGGTGCATTCCTATGTAAAAGCTGATATACAGTTTTTAATCATTTGTTATAACCCTTTCAAATTATATCAGCAGCCCTTTTTCATTGAACAACTTTAGTGAGCGTTTGCCTTACACAGGAAATGTCTGATTCACCTGTGGGGAGGGAAGGCAAGTGTCCTGCTACTGTTTTCTTTACACTGGTAATATTCTTTTTCCTCTAACCATTTGATCCCAACCCTATGATCTACCATGATGTCCGAGTACAGGTCTAGTCCCGGTTTCTCCAGGAAAAAGCAAGCCAATACTAACTGCACGTGCTGAAGACTGCATCCTGCAATGATTTACCTTAGAAAATAGAGGGCCCTTCCACTTTTAAGAAATAGATGCCAACAAAATAGTTTTTTTTTTTTAAGTATAAACTCATTCTTAAAAGGAAATACCTGTGTCCAGGTTTAACATACTAGTTATATTACATGATGAGTAGAGAAACAATTTCCTAGAGTATTTTAGTATGCCATTAACTTGATTAAGTATGATGAGCTATCACTTTTAAATAGCATAATTACATACTTAAATATAATATATATATATACATACATAATTATTACGATTATTTAATTTACTTTTTATATGTATGACACGCCATATATCATGCTCTATACCTTCATTGTGGATGTGGTTAAAGTGTAACCTCTTTGCTGAGGCAGTTTCTTATGATCAAAGAAAAATATTGCCCAGCTTGTATGAGTCTTGCAAACACTGAAAGATTCAGCAGTAATTGATATTTCAACAAACAAAGACAGGCTAGAGGTTTGGGAAGGGAAGCAAATTCTCATGTCTTTAATTTGGACAAATCCCACTGCCAGCTTTGAGATGACAGGAATGTGTTCTATGACCACAGGTCATATAGAATGCAGGCAGGGTCTTTGTCCCAAGCATGGGCCTATAGAGCAGTTATATCTTTCTCCACACACTGTTCCCTTTTGTCTCTCGCTCTTTTTCTGTCTTTCATAGGTGCTTTGGTAGCGGGGCTACACAGATCATGATTCCACACAGTCATGGGACACAGTGTACAATTTGCACTGGCTGATGCTAACCTGGGGAATATTAAAGTACCTAAAAAATTTTATGCAATCGTTTTTAAAGGGCACACAAAATACATATATGCTTCAGGAGTTTTCTGGGAAAAAGGTCTAGGACCTCTAAGATTTAGGGCCAAGATATAGAGGTCTAATGCATCGATTACTTATGGTCCCAATGGAATTTTCATCTTACTTCAGTGTTCACTGAGATTAAACCCATCAAAATATTCAGGAATTTGGCTTCTCCTGCTGTCAGGGAAGAGATATTTTATCATATGCAAATGAAAGCAGCATGACCTGGCCCTTCAAAAATCAAAGTCCAGAGAAGGACAAAAGGTTATGTTCCCGTGGAGTGTGGGCAGTTGTGCCCCATCCATGGGTTTTTGTGTTGCCGTTCTTTGGTTGCCCTCTGACAATGTAGTCCCTCAATATATGAGCAACACTCAGCCCACCTCGTGGGGCCTCTGCCCCAGAGGGCTCACGAAAGAAGAGCAGAGAGGTGAGGCTTTTGTGCAGTGCTGGTCGCAGGTCACAGCATGATGGGTTTGGAAGGGGGCTCTGCTCTCATCACAGAGCTTTCTGAAGATGTGATAGAAAATAGGGAGCCTTCTTCAATCACATTCCAGGCAAATTGGAGCTCTTTTCTTTTGTATCGCCCTCAGTGTAAGCAGAGACTTCCCTTAGTTTAGGAGGAGGAGGGTAAGTGGCTGCTGGGAGTGAGCACGCTCCGGCACGCAGCTTTTTATACAGCAGCTATCCCAGAGCTGAGCAGCTGAAGGTACAGCAATCTGCTTCTGAACTCAGGCTGGTCCCTCTAGGAAGAAAATACACTTTTCCAGAATACAGGAACAGTGTGTGTGATTCGTGCCAAAAGTGTGGAATGAGGATTGCAGCTGAAGAGGCAGGTAAATTGCCTGTATTACACATACAGCAAAATAGGCAGGCAGTCTCTAGGGTTACTTGTATGTGCTCAAATATATTTTTTGTTGAAGCTGATAGCAGTCCCATATATTTATGGAGGAGGAGAAGAATATGGACTTTCCTGTGGGGCCTCAGCCAGAGCCAACCAAAGGAAATGGGCATTCTTGGTTTTGTCATTGTTTCTGGAGAGAGACACATTACACCTCTATCCGTTTTGATGTCTATAGCTTTTTCCTCTTTGGGGCTGAAGTCCTCCTTTGTTTGGTCTGAGCTTTACTGTCACAGCCAAAATCTACAAAAGTTGATTGTAAATGTGTTTACAAATGGAATTTCATGGGATAAGTGCTATAAGTGCGCCTCTGAAATAATGCTGTAAACTCTGTCTTTAACTTCAGGCCGTGAAATTTGGAATACCCTGGGCTAGTAGAACCACTTGTAATTTTGTAGACTTACTAACTAGACCCCCGCATTTTTGTTGCCAAATGCAATTAAAAATAACCTGTAGTTTACCATGTTCATGTCATCAAGTCCTCAGAGAGACCTTTTCCTAGGAAACATTGTACCTTTCAGGTAGACACCTGATACTACTGACTGCAGTGTAGTTCCATGCTGAATTCTAAAAGCTTTAGCAAAAGCATCTGCATGGAAGATAGTTCTCGTGCTGCACGTCTCACTAGGAGCCAGGTGGATTGAAATTCTGCATGTTGTGCTTTTCATGAGAACCAGTTACTGGTTTCATACATAAAGGCCTGTGGTTATTTCTTATACTAATTTAGGTTTTTGGTTTGGTTTTTTTTTGTTTAACTGTGGTTGAAGTTTGAACCATAGCTTGCCAGTGTATGAAGTGATTTTAAAAGGAAGTGAAACATCTTTGCCTCAGTTTCCCTTAAGCTTAAAGCTTTGAATTGCAACTACAGAGCTTCTTGTTGTATACAAGATAGTCATTTAATGCACTTTATTTAAAAAAGGCACAAATTATTTTCTTTATAAAATGTTACAATTGCACTATGCTGTAAGAATTGGTTACTAAATATAAACTGTACAGTTTTGTAGTCAACATTGTAAGTGTTTAGTCATAAATGATTGAAACAATTACATGTTTCAGTTAAATGTTAATTTTATATGTGGTGTATGTAGCCATAAATAAATTTTCCTTTTTAAAAAAAGAATGGTTGGTTGTTTCATTTCATTGAATTCCCCATTCTGTTTCAAATAACAAAACAATATCCTTTCTACAAATGTAAGGTTTGAGTATGTTCCAGTGCAAAGAGATGACAGATGACACTGCCTAAACTTGGGGGATTAAATTCAGATGTGCAAACTTAAGTTGAACTTCTGTGGATCCCCTGCATCTACTAACACTGCAGAAGGAAATACCAGGCACTACAGACAAAAACTCTGAAAGAAGAGCTGACAGGAATTCTTGAATGTAGAGTTGCAAGTGAAAGCCAGAGTGACCTTCCATGTCTACCTTTCTTATTCAAGTTAATTTATCTATACTGCACTCTCTTCTGACACACTACCTTTTATTATCATTGTATACACTCAGTTTTGGGCAACAAAATGCAGTTATGGATTATAAGAGGTTTTGCATTTGGTCTTGCTAAATGGATGTAAATACTTAATATTTGAGTTAGCAATCATTAACTGGCAGAGATAAAAGTTACTATGAAAGTAAGAAACTACGTTAACCTACATTTTTTTAAGAAGTTTGGTCCTAATCCTTGAAATAAGTAACTGAAAAATCAGATGCATGATCACAGTTCTGTATTTCCAATTTGACTGTTTCAGACAGGCTAAAAGAAAATGGTGGACTGTCTCATTTTCCAAATTAAATTTTTTTGTAAAATGTCTATCTTAATTCGTCTGAATGGTTTCCTTGAACACCCAGCTTATTTTCCAGGCATACAAATTGATGGAATGTGTTACATCTCTAACCATAGGACTGACTATCGTGTACCATAGCCATCGAAATGCGGCTTCTAAAAAAAATGGGCCAGTGACTGACATATCCGAGTAAATGACCAAGAGTGACGCTGCTTCCTTTATACTATGCACGACTACAGTCCTGCATCTCAGATGGATCCTGGAGGAGATCTTAGGGATGTTTACTTCTACCAGACACAGCTGTCCTCTCCACCTCTCACATCAGACATTAGGTACCACCTGTTTTGTCTAAAGAAGAAATTGGTATCATGGTGCAGGAGTTGTTTTCTCTGCAATTAAACTATAGGCAAAAGGACTGCAGCACAGTGGTGACCGGGATGTATTTGATAAATGTTTTTTGCTTATGACAAACATTAACTACAACTACAAGGTATAGACGCTTAGGAACTTTCAGCCATCCACTTTCCTAAACTGGAAAATAAATAAGAATTAATTGGAAAAACACCAATAGAGAGGGAGGGGAAATAAATATTTCACCTAATGGAGAAGCCAATATTGAAATCATCTGGCCCTGGCTGTTTGGGGATCAGTTAGGGCTTGATTGCTGGAGCCTAAAGTAGGGCAATAAACTGAACCTGTTCTGACCATACAGTGCATGTTTAACTTGCTTTTGCAGTCAGGAGGACCAGGAATGAGCCAGGAACAGCAGGGTTGGATGGTTCAAGCATCTTGGTGTTTCTGTATTGGTGCCCCTTCCACATATCCCGGTGTCAGCATCAGCCTAACAGAAGGAATTATTATTAAGAGGGCAAAATGGCTGACCAAAACAATAAATAGAGTAGTAAAAACCTGCCAAAACGTAATGGTAGTGAGCCAGAATTGTAAAGGGATTCCCGGGAAAATGGTGGAAGATGTTACAGAGCTGGTAGATATCCCGGCTGCATTTTAGTTTAGAGCAGGTAACATCCTGCTCATGAAGCAATCCAGCAGTATCAGAAGCTCAGGAAACAGTTAACTGGGAACCTTAGGCATTGGCAATGCTTAGACCAACCAGTGAAAACTACTTTGTGCCTTCTGCCAATGGCATAGTGCTTTGTGCACTATGGTTGGATATCAGGCATGCCAGCTGAGTCTGGACCTAAGCAGAGGGTAACATAATTATTAATACTGGGTATGCAACAGAAAACTTATGTGGCCAGTAATAAATGGTCCCTGTACTTAGAAGGATAAATCAGTTGAAAGCTGTCAGGACATGAAATAATTTCCATGCTACAGTAAGCAAAACCAAGTTTCTTTATATGAGGCCCACAAGTGGAAATTAAAAAATGTAGTTTCAGTGTTCTTTAGTTCAAGGATGCTTGACTGCATCATTCCAGGTGTGCATGCCTGTTCTTAGGTTCATTTAAGTGTCTGTAAGTCACATCAGAGATGAGCTGCTGAGTTGGACAGACTTTTGGACACAGTGCAGTATATTTTACCTTCTTAGTAAATTCTTATGAATCCTCTTAGTTATAGCAGGATGTCAGAGAGTGTCTACTACCTCACCACTGCCCTATACCATGAATCTTTGATGTCTATGCAAAGTGTGAGGCCTGTGCAGTTAATGGAGATTTTACATTCATTGCTGAAAATGTTATAGGAGAGATCATCAATCTGGCATGTATGACAAAGACAACTCCAGTTGCAGATATTTTAAAAATCCTCCATTTTAAAGTTACTTTGAAATTATCTATAATCATGCACATCCAAGGATTTTTTTTTCCCTAAAATTGCTTTTAAAATTAGCGGTTCAAATCTAATTTTTCTTTTTAGTTTTTTCCTAATTGAAATGTCATCCTCATAACAAAAATGCTCCATGGGGTTGTTACTACTTTGCATTCCTCTAATGTGGACGTGAGCTGAGCAACCCCACTGCTGTACAGCACGTTACAACCAACACTTGGTTACTACATGCAGATCAGCTCTTATTTGAGCATAGTCTGCTTGAGAATTTTATTGGGATTTTCTTTCATATCTGCCAAAGCCTTTCATCCCCATATTTTGCACTAATTGTAGAGCTGGTGGCCTTTCAATGTAGGCATTCTTTATCTGACAAGAAAAGATATTTTAATGTAACCAGGACACCATCTTCCCACCAGTGGCCTAGCAGAATTGCTTTCACCTTCGTTTTTATCATGATATATGGCATTTAAATGGTGCTTGACAGAAAGCCTATATAAACACATTTTCTAAGATATATTGAGTTTGCCATCATCATCATTTTGAGCTGTCAAGCTCAAAAACACACAATTTCCAGGACAAGGATCAACACATTCCAAATCATTCAGCTTACGAGGGGAATACAGAGGATATGGCAAACTAAAGTGGGAGAGAGCCCTCGCAACTCCAGTTTCAGGCATTAGACAGGTCTAAGTGGGGCCAGAAGATTCCAAAATCTCAGACTAACCTCAGGATTTCCTTCACTTCCCTGGCTATTCCTACTCTTTCACCTTTGCCTGAGGGGTGACAAAGAGGGGGCTGGTTCTTGTTCCCCCCTTCTCTCTCACATGGCATCCGTTGCTGCAGCCTCCAGTTCCCCTTTTGCTTTTTCCAAGAGCAGGAATTCCTCAGTGGTGCCCCTGGAGATGCAGTGCAAGGACGTACATGGAAATTACTGTTAACATAGCAAACCGTGCATCTGCAAGAGCATCAGGCTGGAGAAGGAAGCATTTGCTCTTTGCCAATTTAGCCCAACAAAAAACCACTCCCTGACAGACATCTAAGCAGATCAGATAGCCCCACTGCTTTCAGAGGGAAGCAAGGGCAAGCTCCCACTCCCCTGGCCCTGGCCTAGAGGCAGGGGACTGTTGGGGTGGAGCAGCTGGTCCCTGCACAGCCTGCAGACACTCCCTTGGCTCCATTACTCTGCAGATACGGTTGAATTCACTGCCTGGCAAGGTAGCATATGTTACACTAAGCCAGGGCCACACAGCAGCAGCTCATCTCTCCCTTGATGCTTTGGATCCTTCTGCAGCCTTGTTTCTTGCTCAAATGGGCTCCAGGATTTATTGTCAATGCTGCATTCCCAATCCCTTCACAGCTTTTTGTGGGAACTAATAAAACAGATCTGGGTTTTGTTGTTTAATTAAACAGCCTATATTAGTGTCCCTGGAGCTCTCTGTGCTGAGGTTGGTTTTGGTTTGGGTTTTTACCCTCTCCTAGGAAGATGTCACAGAAAAATGGTGTGGTTTCTTAATGTTCAGTCCATTTCATTCATCACGCTTTTTCTGGAAAGTGTTTGTTTGCCTTCCATCCAGCCACAGCTTGTGCACAGCCTTTACAAAAACACAGTCAGCCCTGCCAGTAGATGTGTGTGGTGGTAGATCTGCAAACCCCTGTATCTGCCATCACAGGGTCGTTCAGGCTGGCTCCAATTCAGCAGCTGTGTGTCAGCTGTGGAATCGCGCTCACAAGCCTCCCTCTTCCCCAGGAGCAGCGGCAGCCCTGCTCGGATGGCAGCAGCGACCTGCCTTTGCTAAAATTGGATGTTTCTGCTGGCAGAAGGGCAGGCCAAGAGACTGTTCCTTGGGGTGCTGTTTGCTGCTGCTGTGGTCACCACACGCCTGGGGCCTGGGGAGAGTGGGTGTGAGGGACAGACAGCAACAGGCACTGGTCAGGGAGGCTGATTTTCCTTCCCCTGTGATCCCAGGTTGCGAGCAGGTGTAGGAACAGACATTTACCTGTCCAGGATATGTTTGCTGCTCAGCCATCCATGGTGCATCTTCTCCCTAAGATTCACCTGGCTGGCTGGGTGTCTGTCATAAGCCAGCCCTGTCCTGTGGGCATGCAGCAGGGCTGTGCTGTAGGAGTGTGTACATAGCAGACCCACAACAGCTTGTTGGCTTCCAGCTCGTATCAATTCAATGTCTTTCCTTCACACTTACCCTTAATTTGCCTTACCAAGGAATGTTGCATTCTTCTTCTGAGATGAGATAAAGCATTCATCAGAGCTCGGTAGTTTCCCTTATTCTCTTCAGTGTTTTTCTGCTTCTGCTTGATTCTGTTAGAGGCTTTTTTAATGAGCAGTCATTGATCATACCCGTCTGTCTCCAGAGATCTAAACAGCAGAATCTCCATAATTTCCGCTGCTTCAACAAAATGATACAGTGTTTCATTAAAGACAAGTTAAAAACAGAACAAAATGCTGCTCTATGTCCCTTTCAATCACCTCACCTTCAGCAGTCATTTGCAAAAAGACTGTTCCTTTTTCCTCTGCTTAGGAATTATTTTTTACACCATTTAGATGACAGCTTAATCATATGATAAAAGGACTTCCCCAAGCACAGGTCTTCCCCTTGTGTCAAAATATCAGTGGATTCCATATTTAACATCAGACACAGCTGTGTTGCAGCCGTAGGTGAAATTTCCCCTGTGAATAGCTTGCGTGATATTATATCACTGTAGAAAGTGCTTCCTGTTGGAAAGCTGGTCTGAGACAAAAGCCAGCAGGGCTCCAACCCCCACAGTGGAAATCAGCATCGAAAATCCTGAGCAGCAGCTAAGTACCTGTAAAGATGTCAGTATATGTGGAAAGGTGGGCCCATGGATAGAATAATTCAGACCATTTATGATAAAGTAGCAATATTGTTTTGAAAGATACAGAAGCCTTGACAAACACACGTAAAGTGCTTCACAACAGATGGCAACATGAGCACAAAGAGGTCATATCAAGCATGTGGCAAACACAAATATCTGCTGCTCTTCCTTCTTGCTTCCCTAAGTGTTTGCTGTGAGAATGTGGCAGATAAGACTAGTGCTCCCTGTCACTGTGCGTTTGTGGGATTAATGTCTAAAAGAAATTATTACAGTGAATTTAACATTTACTTAAAAGTTCTGAACAATTTCCACTCCTGAACTAGGCTACATCACATCACATCACCTGTATGTCTCCCTCTCAGTAGCTTATATCATCTGGAAGAGTGCACCACCACATTGCAGTTGTAAAATTTAACATAATATTGCCTTGTTGTCAGGCTTAGAGTGTAAAACAGGCTGGCATCAGCCTTCTGCTGATGCAGAAGCACGTAGAAGTGTAAAAAAGAGATGGCAATTTGAAAGGCTTCCAGTAATGGGGTAAGGGAAAGATAGGGATACTTCGCGGATTCTGTGAAGCTTTGGGCACTGTGCACCGCCTCCCCTTGCATGCTGCATGCATGACTCCAGTCTGAGCCAGGGAAAACACAACGGGAGAGACAGCAACTGAGAATTTCTGGGCAGTGCATCAGGTTAAAACCTATGAGGCCTAAGGTTTATATGACCCATTAGAAGTTACTAAAAGCCTCACTTCCAAGAGGGTTTTACCAGATGCTTTTCTTTCCTGGTGAAGCTGGAGCCCAAGAGATATTTTGCAACCAGCATCCATTGGTTCAACTGCAGCAGAGGTACAATTTCCTGCAGAAAGGTCACAGGCCATTTGCAGCTTTCCGAGTCAAAAGCAATCCTTAAAACTCCATCTGAAAACCACCTGGCAGCAGTTGTCAAGCACTGTAATTGCCCCTGTGTTGTAGCAGCTGACTGTGAGAACCAGAACTCGAAACAAAATCCTGCCCAGGAGAGATTACAGGTTTGTTACTGATGGTAAAACCAGAGCAAATGTGTAAGTGGAAGAGCAGGATGTTGCTTTTGAGTGCACAGCATCACGGCTGGGATACGGTGTTCCAGAAATAAGTGGGGTAATGAGCTGGTGCCTGTGTTACGTGAGAGCTCATCTTATCCACAGTGAACATTGTAAAAGAATTCAGGAAGCAATGTGGAAACTTTTTGATAGCTATGCTTTCCCTCTGGTTCGCCATCAGGAGAAAGAGAGGTCTGGGTAGCTGGTGAGGTATGGAGATGGTATTTCAGGTCACTGTGAGACAAAAAAAGCTTTGAAGACAGCAGGGCAGCTGGGAGGGACTCAGCTTGGACCAGCCTGGAGGAAAAGATTTCAACCTTGTTGCTTGAGTTTTGATATAAAATCAAATTTAGGAGATGAAATGACTAGAGAGGAACTGATTGCAAGCTCTGACATTTATAAAAAACATACAGACATCTGTCCTTTAACCTGCAAAGGCTTTATAATAACTAAATTGTCATCAAGATAACAGAGGTCAGACTGCTCAAAAAATTAACGTCACCTCGTGCTGCATTTGGGTGTTAAGGGGTTTGTTTTATAAACACACACCCTTACAGGTAAGTCAGAGGTTGCACAACAGCCTGTGAGGAGATGCTGGGGGAGCTTGGCCTGTTCAGCCTGGAGAAGATCTGGCTTCACAAGGACCCAACAAACCTTGTGGGGGTGTTATCAAGACAACAGATCCAGGATCTTCACGGTGCATGCTGAGAGACTACAGGCCCAAGGAAAACAGTGAGGAGGAGACTGGATATTAGGAGAAACTATTTTCCCATCAGGACAGCCAGGCAGTGGCACAGGTTGGCCAGAGAGGTTGTACAGTCTCTCTCAGAGGTTTTCAAAACCCTGAGCAACCTGGTCTGACCCTGCTTTGAGACAGAGGTTGGACCAGAGACCTCCTGAGGTCCCTGCCAACCTGAACTGTCCTGTGGTTCTTATGGAAAATGAGACACGCCTGTGGGTGTCCGCACCATGATCTGGAAGGCTTAGACCTTGACAGAGCATCATCATAGAATCACAGAATGTTAAGGACCTTAAAGATGATCCAGTCCCAATCCCCCTGCCATGGGCAGGGACACTTCCCACCAGACCAGGTTGCTCAAGGCCTTATCCAACCTGGCCTTGAACAGTGCCAGGGTTGGGACATCCACAGCTTCTCTGGGCAACCTGTTCCTGTGTCTCACCACCCTCACAGTGAAAAATTTGTCCCTAGTATCTAACCTAAATTTCCCCTCATTCAATTTGTACCTATTACTCCTTGTCTTACTTTTAGTTCATAACAAGGAGGAAGATAGAGATCAAGCCTTGGAAGATACTCGTTAGGAAACAGGGGATCCCCATCTCCTGACATGTAGATCAGCTGCTGGGGTGGCTTGTTCCAAGCACAAACTGCTGGATTTAGTAGAAGAATAAATGACTGATAAATTAAAAGAGGCTATAAAATACTGGTGGTCTGGCTCAAAGATCTAGTGGACATTGCTCTGTTGAACAATAGGAACCAATGACTGTGGTCACAGCAGAGGCATTGACACAGCCTCCACAGGTTAAATACTGGATCTTCCTTCTCTACATCTTGGTATCTGCTGCCTTGAGCAGTAACAAACAACTTTGGTGCCTACCAAAGGGGAAGGGCAGAAAAAGAATGGGCCCCTAGCCATTTTTTTCACTTTTTACACTATGCCCTTCGTAATTTTAAGTATTTTCCCCATTATTTATAACACTGGGTGCTCACAGAAGGTAACACATTGTAAAATTTCAAACATTACAAAAAGATCTGCCTTGGGGCGTGAGCATTGGAAATAAAATTAATTAAAATTACACCAAGGTTTTCATTGGCCCACAATGAGTTTATGTCATAACAGAGGCAGAAGCAGTATTTAAAAGAAAAAGTTAACACTTGTGTGTCAGTCTCTCAACAGATAAACCAGAACAGCAGAAAGATCAGTTACAGCACAAGGCAGCATTAGCATTTGGATTCTGAGTGGGAAAAATTTCCAATACCATTAAAAGCATGTTCTTTGTGAAACCAAACAACTCACAGTCACTCAGCTCCAGCCCAAGTTGTAGGCAGATTTCAAGTCTGCAGGACCATATCATCTTAAAGAGTTAAAGCAGAACCCTGTGTCTGCAGGGTACCTGGCACAACATACGCTGCTCCTCACCTTAGAATCATAAATAACCTGTGTTTAATACAAATAAAAAATAGAACTATCAATCACAAATATGAATTCACCATTATTTATTTCTCTACTTGAAGTAATTTGAGGGTATCAGTCTAGGTGGTGGTGACTGATCCATTTTCCCCTTGATGTTTGACTCTTATTCACAGACTAGAAAAGAGCCAAGAGCACAAAAGTAACTTAAAGACGTCCTGTCTTCCCTAGGACTGAGGTACAAGGAAAAGCTTGCACAACTTCTGGATGGAGTGAGCCTTCCAGTCACCAGGACTACCAATGCTGAAGTCACAGGGGGGAAAATAAGGGAGAAAAAATATCCTGCCTCTGCCAGCATTACTAATCAAGTACTAATGGTTATGATGTGAACATTTTCTATGGCAGCTGGTGCATTGCTAAACTAATACATATTCCTTAATACTATTTTCCATATTATTATGTCTGGCATTATCTCTAGATATAATACAATTTTGCTGCTATAACAGAATAAAATACTACACATCCACAGTTTATAGAAATTCCTGTTCCCTGCTCTGTCTTTACAATGGACCAAACCACCTGAGTAAGTGAAGTAACAGCTCATTTGTCACTGTCCCAGCCACTCGTAAAAACCCCTTGCTAGGAATCCTGTTCAAACTGCTTCTAGGCTTTTGTCCTGTTGAAAAGATTCATTGAAAGTTTTGAATCTGCAACAAGAACTTGTTCCTGACTTGCATTGCACGCATGTTTAAGAAACCTTCACGGTCAAAAATATCTGATGGAAGTCTCCATATCAGCTGTCTGGACCAATTACGATGGGCCCACCACCATCCTGCCCAGCCAAAACCTGTTCCCCTGGCAGCTTCCATCTCCATCAGCCAGACAGAGAAGTAAGTCCCCAGTTCATTGGCAGCTGGTCACTGAAAACCCCGAGTACTAACTCATGAGAGACATGTGAGCCCACCCTGAAACAGAGCAGAAGGTGCCCTACAAACCCTCAGCAACTCAGCCTTGGAGGGTGTGAGGCTGCCAGTGAGAGTCATCACTTAGCCGGGGGATGAGGGAGGATGGGGGAAGACTTGTCTTTAGGAGAATGTGGGTTATAAACTGTGCCAGGTTTCACCTTAAAAGAAAAACGTTATTTCCTAACTTTTCATGTAGGGAAAAAAAATGTACCCACACAAACAGGGTAAAAAAAATGTCCCTCCTTGCCATTGAAACCTGGGCTCTCTGACCTGGGTTACTCTACTGGCCACCAAAGGCCACCAAACCTCTTTGCTTTGGGTAGGAGGGAAGTTCTCAGGAAGGTGTAGAAAGTGAGACTTGGAGGACACATGCTCACATCACTCCCTGAACACTTGTGGAAATGAAGGTGTGTGGAGAATCCCTTCCATGTGGAGTGTATTCCACAATGGAGACTAACAACTGAGAAAACATGAAGCTCCAGGTGTACCAAAAATAATAGTATCAGACACACATTTACACCCATCCATAAGGTAAAGCCTGTCCATCACCACTCTGCTCCCTGACACGAGAAGGAGCAGCTGAGGAGAGCTCCTGGGGGAATCTGCTTGGCATTGGTGTTTTACCAAGTGGGGTCTGAGCAACAAAATGAAGTAGAGCTTACACAGCCCAGCAGAGCTGCACACCAGCTGTGCAGGGTACCTGCCACCTACCTCTGCTGCAGCACGAAATCTTGCATGAGCTAGTGCATGAGCCCTGCCAAGAAGCTGATCTGAGGTGCACCAAGGCACATTCTCACTTGAAAGACAAAGAAACTGAAATAAATGAAGGAAGAAGTTTTGTCTTTATGAGTACAACTCCCAGGACACCAGGGCTTTCCCTCAGCTCTATATAACCAATAAAAAGGAATTACAAAAACCACGTTACTAAAATTATCTTAGGCGCATGCATATTCCTGCAAGCATTAGGAAGAGATTAAAACCAGAGCAGCTAGTAACAGTGCTGTCTCACCCAAAAGATTTGCTTTCCAGTGAGAGACTGCTTGTGTGGCACTCTCTCAAGGAGAAGCCGAGCACCAGGAGCTGAAGGACCCCGAAGCTGCTGCAAGGCAGCCCTGGTGTGAGCAGCGGGGCAGAGGTGCCCTAACCAAAGCCCAGGGGGACGTGCAGGACAAGCTGCAGTGCCACCTCCCTTTTTGTCCTGGTTTTATTTCCTGCCCCATTCTGGCAGGTATCCTCTTCTCCCTTTCTACTTCCTCTCTGCCTCCTGCCAAAGTAGTTCAGGAATTAGCAGGGGATGCTCTTTGGCCTCCTTGTCATTACATTTAATTAGAAGACACCCTCATTTGCTTTGCTTTTGCTCTCCCACCTGGCAGAGTAATTTGCATATCACAGGCCATTCTTGAGTCTTGTTCTTCCTCTGCCTGAAGTGAGCAGCAGAGGGTCACACTGAGTGGCTCAGCAGCAGCAGCTGTGGCACAGCCAGAGTCGACAGCTGAAAGAACACCTGGAAAGTCTACAGGACTGGTTAAAAATTAATGAAAAAGGAGAAATGCTGAATATGCAGTAGGCCTGGGCTGTCTAAGGTCAGTGCAGACACAGAGAGCATCACAACTAGGTGGCACACTGAGAACAAATCAAGCCCTAAGCACCTCTCCAACACAGAGTGGTAAGAAATTCATAGCAGTTGTACCATCTACCCCCTTCGTGTGTGCCTGGAGTATCTTGACAGCAAATACAGTTCTGGAATTCCCACCTCCCCTTCGAATGGCGCCGCAGTGAGGCAACAGTTTGGTTTGCAGGTCCCTTTGTCGTCAGGCTGTGCCAGTGCTGCTAAGAGCAGTAACTCATACCAGATCCAGTGCTGAGTCACTTTTTTGGCTTCACTGCATAATTTGCACCAGCAGTATCATAACAAACCATCTGCTTCCAGAGACCAGACATCTTTGCAACACCATGCCCCATACCATAAGTTAGTAATACAGCAACTGTCACAGGTGCCCAGATGAAGATAATCACAAACACTTCCATAATGTTTGAAATAAATCAGATCTTTCAGGAACAGTCACCTTCTCAGTGGATGCTCAGTGCTAAGAACTTTTTGGATCTCTGCTATAATAGTACAGATTACATTGAACCATTTCAGTTGCTCTTGACTTTGCTTTTCTCCATGCCTATCCTTAAGCCGTGCTTCCATGGCTGAAACTTCCAGCCTTCAGTACTTACAAGTGAAATTTGCAACTTTGGTGTGCATAAGCTTTTCTTCAGGTCCACTCTTAAACTGACCTGGAATTATTAAAAATACTGGTGGGCCAGGAAAAAAGTGTATGTTGCTACATCAAGTCCTAAAAGAGATTCATTGCGGAGGAGGCAATCTAGGAACAGAATGATGAAAAGAATCCTGTCTGCTCTATTTCTTGCCACCTGTTCACATGAGGCTTTTTTAGCCTGGTTCACTTAAAGAAACAGCAGTCATCTGGCAGAGCTGAAATGCAAACACAAATCAAATGCCAGCCCTGGAATCTGTTTTGGCTAGAGATCTACAGAGACAGAAAAATATGATAATTGTACAATTCACAAGCTCTAGGCATTTCAATAGAATTATCTGTAAGCCAAGCTAATTACCTTGAAAGATATAATTCAGAATCTGCTCTCTTTCCTAGAAAACTTCAATATGTTTAATGAAATTTGCAGTAGCTAAAGTTTTCTTCTGTATTTTTTTTTGTCTAAACAGGGCACAACCAAAGAAATCAAATTAATTTCTCATGACAGCATGGGGAATAAGGAATGCATAGTAGATATAGGCTTTAAATGCTGCAGTAGAGACGCAGTTTTACAGAAAAAAATTGTCTGTCTGTACATGGTTTTGCTGTACACACAAGAGCAGCTGCATTACAGAAGGTTATTAATCAAACTGCCTCAATGCTTTAATTTCTATTCCCCAAGAAATTCTGAGAAAACCGTAGTCTAAAGAAGTCATAGTTTTGAGTAAATTACATGGAAGTCATTATGTGTTCTCTGAAAAAGGTAATTTTTCAAGCTATTAAAACAGCCCATCCGAAAAGCCACCTATTCTCCTCCCACTCCCACAATTTTGTCATCCTCCTCCCGCTACTTCAGTCCTCTTGCACCTGCTGGTTCTTCTTGCACCTTTGTAAGCACAGCAGATTTAAGACAGACCTAACTTGGTTGTGCAAAGCTGATTAAAACCAGAGGAAAAGAGGTGATGTAAAGAATGTGAATAAAGTTAATCTTGGATTAATGGCTGTATTCATCATACAGAAGAAGAGAGAGCATGGGGGGGGGGGGGGCAAAAGGGGTGAAAGAGAAATAGCACAACTTGCAGAAGCGACAGAGAAACAGCCAGGGAGTGTCAATACTCCAGCACATCATGTTCACTGTGCTCTGCTACTGTGAATCACAGCACAAGGTTTTATGTACCAACCATGGGCATTCAGTCAATTTTAATTGTATTTCCTGTTGTGACATGCCTTTGGAAAGAGACGTTGTTCTGACTGAAATGTTTTCTTTCACTGTCACTTTTCCCATCTATTCAGAATCAAAGCAAATTGTAGAAAAATAGAGCCTTCAGGATGGCTGGAGCAGATTGTTATATGGCTCCAGTTAGCTCAAAGGAAAGAACAAAAAAAAAATCAAGTGGCAGCAATGCTTTTCCAAGACACAGCAGAGATAGATGCTGGACTGAGAATCACACCATTCCCTGTAGGAATGCACTGGCAACGGGTTCTTTGCAGAGAAGGTTGGGTTTAATCTGGATCCACTCCCTGCTTCGTATCAGTACAGCATTAAATTGAGTACAGTTTGGGCCATAGCAAATCTCTGCTCCTGGGTGGGTTTTGAAACAGGAAAAAGCCAAGGCTCCTGTTCAGATAATGTGGCTGCCCACCAAATACCCCTCAGATTCAGATTAGACTGCAGGGTCCACCTTTTCCTTCTGTGTTTATACACCAGCTGCATCGCAAGCTTCTGGCCATAACCTCAAACAGTAATAAAATGATGAAGCCCGCAATACATTTCTCATTCTGAAAGAACAAAAACCCCATCTGGAAACTGCAGATATATCAAGTTTATTAAGAGAAGATAAAATGATCCTTTTCATGCTATTAGTATTATTGACTTGTAATCTCTTGATGCAGTTTAGATATTATGGAGTTTCAGACTTAATATTCTACCCAGAAGATGATATAAAAGCCATTATTGATTTCCACTCCCTATAAGCAGACTTCATCTCTATGTAAATTAAAGATTGTATAATATATTTCACAATATAGATTAGTTGTCATTCAAGGGTTGATCTGTTCTCATACCAACAGGCAAGTTCCAGGCAATAACACACGCAGTGAAATCTGGTTAGGCCTTTGCCCATTAACACTCACATCTACAGGCACATCATCAAACACTGTAAGGAAAATTTGGGATGTATTGCTTGTGAGAGAAGGAGTGGTGCACACAGCAGCGCTGCAAAAAGCATCACTCACCATCATTGTTCTGGAGGAATAATTATCCCTTTCTTTTCACCTGAGGAGGACATGGGAATACATTGTCTTGCATCTACCAACTATTCAAATCCTTCAAATATTTGGAGAACTTCCAGAAGAGAGACAGTAGAGCAGCAGCATCAACATGGTAAGGTGTCCCACAAAGCACCCCAGCCAGCTTCTTCCCTAACACACACGTGGGGATCAGGGAACGTGAGCACTGCCAACAGCTCTCCCTGTACCGCAGCGAGGCGTTTCCTATGTGCTCTTCCCTTAGCGACCAGGAAGCGTTTGTTTCCTCCTCTTCAGAGCGATGAAGACAGCAGTGGGACCCACAGCTCAATCATTTGGCAGGGGAAAGCTTAACCCCGCCATGAATGTCCTTGTCACACACTGCAGGGACAGAAACAAGTGTTTCTGGAGGCATTGGGGATCACATCAAGCCTGGAGCAGCTTGGTTGGACCCTGCTCCGAGCAGGACATTGGACAAGAGAACTCCGGAGGCCCCCTCCTGCCTGAACTACCCTGTGATCCTATGAAAGAGCAGAGGAAAGGCTTTCTACTAGGACTGGCTTCCACCACACAAAGGAGCACTGGAGTCCAAGGAAACAGCATTAGCTCTTGTTGCTGAATGTACTTCCCTTCCTGACTAGGAGATGGGTTTCAAATCACCTCCCCATCCAAACCTGTGCTTGCACACAACAGAATGTGGGAAAACTTAAGTCTGCCAAAACCTCACTCTGACCCTCCAGTCCTTTTCTAAAAGGCAGCCACAAAACTCTCACCTCCTTGAAAAACAGCCTTATCAAAACCAACAAGGCCCTCAGATTATTTCTCATTAGGCTGCTGACAGGCACTGAAAACCTCTCTGTGTGGTGAAATTCAAAGTGCATCACCAAAGCGAGGCTGGAGAAGAACAACCAAGGTTTTCTAGTTTCACATTAGGCTCAGCTCCAGCCATTGGAAGTCTGATGATGAAACGAGCTGTGCAACTAGCTTCTTTCTTTAGTGATTTTTATTACCGTGTCACTCAGAAGCTGAACAGCACATCCACTTCTAGTCACACATCACCTTCCCTGTAAAAAGAGACTCACAAGATTTTTAACTCAAGCATTGCATTTACAGCAACACAGTTAGGCATTGATGGGCAGCATCCATAGGGCTCAAGCACACAACTGAAGGCAATGGGCACAAAATGATACACAAGAGGTTCCCTCTGAACATCAGGAAATGCTCTTTCACCATGATCCTGACTGGGCACTGGCACAGGTTACCCAGACATGCTGTGGAGTCTCACTCCTTGGAGATATTCAAAAGCCATTTGGACATGGTCCTGGGCAAACAGCTCTAGATCGTCCTGCTTGAGCAGAGGGGCTGGATCAGATGACCTCCAGAGATTCCTTCTCACCTCAAGCCCCTTGTGATTCTGTGAATGAAAAGTTTAAAACATCCAACATTAAGCTGCTGCAATTCACATCCCTCTCCCAACTTCCTTGGAGGCCTCCTCTTCATTTGTGCAAAGTCACATCACCTCACAACCAGGGCAGGCTCAGGGGACGTGTGAGGACATTTACAGGCGGGAGCTCAGCCGAGGTGCAGTAAGTTCCTCAGCTGTCAGACCTCATTGCTCCAGTGCTTTTAGCTTCATGGCAGTTTTACATTTCAGAGCACTTTGTTCCAAGTTGGTCAAGGACCCTGAGACTCTGAGCCTCCAGCAGTCAGCACAGTTGCACATGCACTGAGATTTTGCTGTACATCCACTTTTACCACACTACCACTCAATTACTGAGAGGAACATCTCTCTCTCTATAACTCCAACTTCTTCATCTCCTCTCTCTGTCATACAGCTAAATTTTAATTAGAA
The DNA here is from genome assembly GCA_008033365.1 of Pseudorectes ferrugineus. Classification (NCBI taxonomy): domain Eukaryota; kingdom Metazoa; phylum Chordata; class Aves; order Passeriformes; genus Pseudorectes; species Pseudorectes ferrugineus. The sequence continues at coordinate 43,954 of QWTY01009806.1, forward strand.
CAAGCTCTTATGATTGCCCTATTTGTCCACTGGAGGTCAGTCTCTTGCTACAGAAGATACTGTCCCTCTTACCTGGCAGGTCTGCAGGGGACAGAAATCTTACAGCTGCACCTCATATTCCTGTGACAGGATTTTAAGGCTTTGGATACAAGATGAGGACAGAAGCCTAGTGCAGTCCCTAATGGAAGCCTGCTCCTGGCATGTCTCTTCCCAATCAAAGTGACATAAAGAATTGCAGGAAGCTCAAATGTAGTGTTTTCCCAGCTACTGAGTAGGCTCGATCCAAAAGCTGCAAGTGCTCTCCTGCAGCTCTCCTGCCACTACTGCAGCGTTGCAGGAGCCAAGTGCCAGGCTCCTCTCTTGGGTAAAAAAGCATCTCGTTGGGCAGGGAATTCGTAACTGATGATTGACCATCTTGAAACATTTTCTCACTTTCTGCATTACCTGGCTTTGTGTTTAAATCAAATACTAAAGTGTAATTACCAGCCAATAGATTTTTACTATCTAGCTAATCCTACTTGGCTCGTGTGCCAGGATGAGCTCCCGAGAAGGCGGCTGTTTCGGCTGCTGCTCAGGCTGCGTAGGAGAGGTGCTGCACCACGCTGCTTTCAGCAACACCCGCTCATTAGCAAGGCTTCCTCAGCTACTGCCAACACTTTGCCAGACATTCAGCACAAAGATATGGGTGTTTGCCTCTCCCAGGCTGAGCAACAGATGATGTTGGAGGATGGCAACAGCAGCAACCAGGAGTGAGCGAGTGTGGCAAGGAAGGGTGAACGGCCACGAGAATGGGGCTGTTTGGCAGTCACACACAGAGCACAGGCACTGCTCACGCACTGGAGTCCCTACCAGTACCCTCCCAGTACTTTAGTGTGGATCAGAAGCACTTTGGAAGCAAATCTGCTCACTCCGTTTCTCCGTGCTGTAATTCCTATCACGGAGCAGCACATGAATTCAATTCCTGCCAGATGCAGGTAGGCACGAGACCTGCTGTCACTGCAGCTCCAGGCATTTAGTCTGCATGAAGCAGAACTGAAGCCCAGCACCTGCCGTGCCCTGTCCTACAGACTGGCTCCCTTTGAGCCCCACTTCTGAGTCACTTGGACATGATCTCACCAGCCAGCTGACATCAGGCCTGTCTAGGCAGTTTCAGGCCTTAAGACTGATGAGATGAGACAGTCCCCATGCTGTGGATCTCAAGACCTGGAACTTTCAAGTTCTACTTTATTTTCTTTAACTTCCATGCTAAGGAATTAATGGTGCCTCCTGTACATCTTCAGTTCTGTCCTGCGAAGACCACTGATGTTCTCAGAGGGAAATTTTGTTCTTTTCATCCCACTACCTCTCCATTTCATTCCATATATGCTTCCTGAGGGAACAAATTTTTCTGCATCCTTTCTACAGCATTGATATCCCTGTTAGCATTCAAGCAGTTGGGTGAGAATAAATGGTTGCTGCCCAAACCCAGAGAGAAGCAATACCTGCAGCAGGCTGGTAATTGCAGCAATTGTGCAAAGCTCACATCTGGAAGCCTTAAAACAGAGCAGCACTTTAGAGGTGTGCTTTACCCACATATTCTTTTTATATATCCTGCCACCCTGAGTATTTTATGTTTTGCTTTCTGAGCAGAACACATTACCAGTTCACTAGACTCCTTTAGCAATTCTTGTGTTCATGAATTTTAAAATAGACCTATTTACTATTTAAAATGTCAGCTTAAGTCTATTTATCGTAATCAGGTATCGAGGCCAGCAGCGCCGCCAGTGCCATTTGTACCCTCATGTCTCATCTGATCAGTGAAGGAAATAAAAGCTGAAGCAGGCAGATGGCTGAATCGAAGAGAAAGGTCATTGCATACTGCAGCTGATAAGGTGAAGAGAATAAAATAGGGAAGGTGATCTTCAGGGAAAAGGTTAAAACGTAGCCTCACCGTTTGGAGGCTTCTGTATGGAGATAAAACAAATACAAGGAGAAGTATCATCAATTTCACCGAAACATTTTCTCCTATTGTTCAGAACAGAAAAAAAATCCTGACCTTTCTCTTCCTCCCCATCTCTGTCCTAAAAATCTTTATTTTCCTACCTCCCATTTAAGAGGCAGAAGAAAGCCACAGATCTGTGCTGTTATTCTCCCCATGTAAGTGAGGCATCCATGCCTAAATGCTTTTACTCTGCTAACGCAGTAAATAAGCAGAAATGTTATAGACAACTCTCACATCTCCTATCTCTAATAATTCTAGCTGTTGGCTGGCAGCTGCCTCATCATTTGGTGTATTTTAACTAGGTTTGAAAATCCCTAAAGTAAGGATTTATTATCTCTTTCAGCAAAGTATGAAGTAAATCTATCAAGCCATATAAATAATTCACATAAATTCTAGAAACATAGCAAAGAATATAGGACAAGAGGGGCACCACTGTAGAGGGATGGAGCATCCTTTACTTAAAAGCATGTGGTAGACCTAAATTCCGTTTTCTAGGCAGACCATGTCAACTTATAGAATAAAGATGGCTCTTAAAAAAATTTTAAAAGCATGGGTTGTCATGTTAATAACTGGGGGTTTTGAACAGAGGACAGGGGAAGATCAAAAATGGGATGCTGCTTTCAGGTAAACACTTGTCTGATGGCAGTCGGTTGGGTACAAGGCAGCAATCTTGCTTATCTTCCTTAAAACATTTGTGAAATGTCTCAGTGGTGCTTTGCATCACTTATGGCAGATCAGTGACTGCTACTGGGAGGAGCAGGGAGCCAGCAGGATCCAGGTATTTTAAGGTAAATGCCCCAAGGAACCGCAGACACATCAAGATCGCATTGCAGCACAGCACTGCACACATTACACACCTTAACAGTCTCGACAGTCAGATTAAATATTCTGATGAACCTATACAAAAGTTCTTCACAGCAATACAGAAACTTCACCATCTGCTGTAAGCAAAACTTCTAAACCTTTGTTACAGCAAAATGTGCCATAAATACAAATCATGTAGAAATAAATTTATGGGGAAACTTTAACAGCCATCCCTGAAAGTGTTACTGTGGTTGTCATTCTGAGAACGTGAAACAAACAAAAATCCTTCTTCCTGAGAGACAGAAATAATGATTACAACATAATGGCAACCATAAGCACTTTGGCCAGCTGTATGAAGGCACCCTAAGAAGAGTTTTAGGAAGCATACTAAATTTGGAAGGAACACAAACAGAACAGAAAAACAGGTATAACTGAAAACACCCCAAAACCAGACCAGAGAAAATGAATACAAACAAACCTGAAAGTGTCCCAAGCAAGGCTAAGGTGAGGCCTCACATGGTTGGAATAAGCAGCAAATTCAGGAAGAGTCGCACTTCATCACTAAGCTAAGCCTATGATCAACAATCCTACCCCCATCATCCTCCTCCATGGAGAGGAAAAGCCCTGTGCCCTGAAGCAGCACCCCTTTTAACACCCACTGGTACCAGCACGGTCACAGAACAAGGATCTGTCCAAGATCTGTCCAAGAAAGACACCATGGCCAACCAACCAAACCATAGATCCTGCTGAAACAGGGAAGGGGAATATCCTTGGCTGGTAACATGCAAACCATCTACTGAAAACCAGGAGGACGAGACTCACGAGAGGAGGAGGCAGAGGGACAGGCTGCAGGTGACAGCCCGTGCTGGGCTGTGGAGTTCAGGAAAGCAAGGGCACTGCCACCATGGCTGGTGACGGCATCCAGTTTGTGAAGGGTGACAAACAGGGGCATGGGCCATTCAGCAAGTAGAGAAGGTGACTGGTAAGGGACTAGAAAGTTAAACTCACTAGAGAAATCAAACATTAACAGCAGGATGACTCAGGAAACTGACTGAAAAATTCATCAGCACTGGCAGATACCAAGAGAGCACCTGATTTCCAGGAACAGAGGAAAGAGATGAGTTCTGCCACCTCCTTCAGTGAGGTTTGGCAGGACTTCTATTCAGAGTTGCTGCCCCAAACAGAGGGGACAGGCTGCCCAGCATTAACTGGCATTAGGGTAACTCGGGCAGATTCCCAGGCCTCTCTTCCCTCCTCTACCCTTCCCTTCACTGGCAACGAGTGACTGCTGAACAGAGCAGTTTTCATGTGGTGTGACAGCACAGAGCCATTGAAATGCCGAGTGACTCAGAAAGGCAACACGCTTAAGACAAGCTGCTGAGACATCTCAAAACAGTTGCCCTCAGCTCTAATCTCCAAATCACTCTGCACGTAACAAGAGAAAAGCACAGAACTCCACCCTGCTCTGGCTAATCAGATAAGAAGTTCTCTATCTGCAGCAGTAAGAATTAATCTCCAAGAGACTACTATATTTAGCTAAGAATCTTAGGAGCGACTTCTCTTCTTATATAGCTGAAAAGCCCAGCCCAGGACAAACCTGAGAGTGCTTTCCACTCGTAGGAGTGCACGTCTGTGTCACCCACAGATGAGAACACATTTCTCCAGAGAAACCTAGAGAGACTTGACAGCACATGGAAAGACATTCTTTGCATGTTAGTAGAGAAAGCAAGATATGAAATTCCTTCTCCCTGGTTTGTACCCAAAGGACTTCTTTTTCTCACTCTTCTTGTTCTTTCTCTTCTTCTTTTTAATGAAAGATGACAGTCAGTTGGGAACCCACAGTCCTTCTGGAGTACCCACACCTCCTCTAAAAGTCCAAGGAGATTGGGAAGGGTGTTCAGTGATAAGCTCAAGTCTCTCATGACTATTCTGTGGCAGACACCAGCACCTGAGGAATTCCAGCAGGAATCATATTTTCATTCCCTGTATATCACTCTCAATGTTTAAGTACCTGAGTGCAGATCTGCCTCAATATGCTAAAAATCCTTGGACTTTAGTGTATGGGCATGTGTGAGTTTATGTATGTATGGACTCACTCTTATCAAGAATGCTTCAGACTCAGAAGTGAAAATTCACACCCCCACAGGGCAAGCACCTTTCCCTAAAGCAGACTACAGCAGGCTGGATTTCTGTTTATTTGGTTTTTCAGGAGGAAAAAATGTGTAATGTCACCTTAAAAAAAAACCCTCACTGTAAAAAAATATCTCTGGATATGCTGTTCTAATATTTATTTTACTTCTTGGCTAGGAACTAATACCTCAGCTCAAAATTTAATTTGTGCAACTTCAGCTTCCAGCCATAAGATTCTAATGAAGTCTTCATTATTATCAGGTTTGCACTCAGTTCAGTTTACAGTGAGATTTTAAACATTTTTAGAAATTACATCTTTGCTGTATCCTGAGGTATGTTGTTTCAAGGGGAAGAGAATACCTCTTCATTATTAAAACGGTGCCCAGCACAGGAGAGAGAACATAGCTGAAAAATACATCAAGAACCAATTTCCCAAGGAGACATTTCCCTTCCTCCCAACTCCATCTGCATACTGCAAATGAGCTCGATTTGGAGCTTGTTCTCAACACCATGAACCCCCTCTTACAATAAATGTGTTTTTCTTCTCCATTCATCTTGGTAAAGAGAAATCTCAAATACCCAAAAATCCAGTTCGGTTTAGTTCCATGAAAATTCTTTAAAATTCAAAGGACAACCACAAAAGCTGTAGAAGCAGCATGCTGAGTGACCATCAGTCCTAACTCCAACCGAGCTACAACAAGCAGCTATAAATGCTTTACTAAGAGAACCTTTGAACCAAAAAATTTCAAGCTTGCATATTCAGTTTCTATGTACAATTGGTGTCTGTGCTCTAAATTATTTGAATTAAGTTCAAATTAAAAAAAAGTGGGAAATTTGAGAGAAGTAAGAACTGAGTGCCAGAGGGACTGGAGTTTTCAGTTGAACAGAATAAAGATTAACTTATTTTCCCAAGAAACAACCGAGTCTAAGATGCATAAACAAATCTGTTTAATTTACAATTAGGCTACTATATTACACAATTGGTTTATATAAGTTCTTCCCAGTAGGATGAAAAGCCTCTCCTGGCTTTAATCTGATTACAATTAAAAGATTAAATTTAAAGTATTTTTCTAGTAGGCCTACAGGGGTTTGTATTTTACAGTATTGTGCTTGGTGTCACTAACCTACAAAGACGACTTCTTATTAAAAAAGTGGGGAAGAAGACTTGCTAATATAACTTGTATTTTCTGCCGTATTCTTTTAGAAGCAAAGCTGGCATTTAATGCATTTCACTGAAAAAAAAATCCATAAAGCTACCTGTAGGGAAATTCATACCTGCTCAGACCAGCCAGGAACTTGGAGCTTGAATCAAGGCCACAAAAGAACCAAGTATGGATGTTAGGAGGAGCAGCAGTACCTCAAAGGAATCTGGTTTTGTCAACTTCAGCCTTCCTCCCAGGAACCTCACGGTTCCTTGGAATCATAAATAGCATTTGGAAGCCTTACATTTTCATTTCTGTTATTGGTAAGTTAAGATAAAGATTAACAGCAAAATCTTATTAATCTAAGGAAAGAAACACAGGCTCAAAAGTGAGATTTTATTCGTATTTGTTACTTATGCACAACCTGAAGTATGATAAAACTGATAAAAACAGCCTAGAATAGTGTTTACATCACTAAATTCAATTCACATTTCGTCCATAAAATACCAAAAGGAAAATGACAACATTGCAGGTTCAGAAAAACAGGTTGGCTACTATGACTGAAAAATCTACACTATCTTCACTGGTCACGAGTGATTACTTGTTTAATGCTTATTATTTAAAATAAGCACAAATTACAAAATTTCAGACACACCCAACTTCTGTGCTCATAAAATATATCTTCTGTCATATCAAATTTCAGTAGATTGGAAAGAATTTTCTGCTGAGACATTTCATTTCAGCATGTATCAAAAGAACATCGAGAGTGCTCTCACCACCTACACAGTGATGTAACACTGAGGTCCCAGTTGCACCTTCAGCTGCCTCTCAGAAGAATCATTTTGCAGGCCACTGTGGAAGCACAGCGTGATGGTAAGGACAAGCCATCTCCCACATGGTGATGAAAACCACCATCAGGCTACAGCCTAAATTCTGTCCTCTCTGGTGGACACACAGACCTCAGACTCCAGGACACAAAATAAAGCAGACTTCAGCTCTGCATTTTAAGGCAAAGACAAAACCAGCTCCAACTGGGACAGAGATCAGCAAGTACCTTCAGCTGCCCCTGGTTACCAAGAGCTGTGGTTGCTCACCACCATGCAGAGATTGGTCGTACTTTGTGTGATAAATTTTAACACCAGCACTGAGGCAGCACGTTACCCCTCTACCATACAGGCGGCCACCACGGATTGAAACATCATATGCAGATTAAACAGCAATGCAGTAGCCAACAGTTTGCATGCAAACATCGTGTTAGACTGTTACATTCTCAGGACTAAAACTGTTAATGGTGTAAACACAGGTTAGATAATCACCTTCCATTTCTCTTTTTATTTTACATACTTCTTTTAAGAACAGACGGGGGGGCCTCACAGAACAAAGGAGCTTTACCAAATGTTAGACCTGGAATTACACAGACTTCTGTCACAAAGATTAAAACTGTAATCTGGTAAGGAAAGAACTCTTCCCCTGCTATGAATAAAATTTAATAGCCTCATTGGGCAAAGCAGCAGCCTGACTCTCAGTCCAGAAGAGAGAGAAAAAAAAAAACCAAAACGAAAAAACCCATTTTAATACTGCACTGCTGATTAAAAAAAAAAAAAAAGGAAAACAGAGGCAGTCAAAGCAGACTTTATGGCAGCAACTATTCCTAGGAAAGGACCAAAAAAGTGTGTGTGTGTATATATATATGGCATAGTACCTCAACAGCCATCAAAACTGCTTTAACTGCCCGTTTTACCCATGGGATGTACTGGGAAAGAAATACATTCAAAGTAAGAGTTCTGAGTAAATGTGCTACATGACTACACATGTACAAATCAACAACAACAGAACTTATTTACACACATTTATACCTACAGGCATAAAGACCAAGTTGAATACTTGTGAAATGTATCTGATTGCTAGATCCGGACTGTTCCAATCTTCAGTCATAACAGCAGCATTTCTGCGCTGCAGTAGCCACAGGGTTTCAATCAGGTCTATCCTGCATCCAGTTGATCTTATCATAAGACTGAAAAGCTCTACAGGTATTTTCATTTTCACTTATAACATGGACACACATCTGCTACCCAGCAGAGACCCCCCCAACACTCTTCCCAACAAGCAGCCAGCAACTTAGAGCTGGTACTGTTACAGACATATCCTGTCTGCTCACCAAATGTTCTTCTTGGATCATGTGGATTCATTCTTCAAAGTATACATTTCATCATCTGCTACATTTTCAAGATAAAAAGGAAGATAGTATAAAATCAATTCTGTATGCATAAAAACTTAAGCCCAGAAGTGGTTAAAAATAGACTAAGGTGGGCATAATTAGTACCTAATAAAAAAGCTAAAAGTCACATTTGTGGAACTCAACACTTCACTCAGCCAAACAGTTAACTGCCCTCAAAGACTAACAACCAGACCAATTCACAAGTATCTAAGTTGCTTACGTAATTAAAAGAATAAGATGTAAAGTCAAAAAAATATATTTTATCCCTTCAAGAACAGGAAAGTAAAATAAAATGCTGGTTCTGTAACAGTGCAACAACTGCAGCATATTTTGCACGCAGCACAAGAGTTGCTACATTTAGTGGCACTTAAGTATTATGCAGTAAATACTGTAAGTAAGACAAGTTTCTGATCTGCATAAGCATAATCACATCATTATTACCAGAGTTGCTAAGCTACAGCGTTCTGAATAATACCAATTCAATTTTAGCACTTCCCTCACTAGCCTTAATACGTGTCAACGTCCTGCTTTACATCTTGCTAAGAAAGCAATCACTGAAGCCAAGTATTCAATGTAGTTGCCAGTAGGCTTGGACCACGTTCAATCTGACCAGTCGTTCTCATCAAACTCGGAGTCGTCGTCGGAGTCGCTGTACTCCACGGCAATGCGCCTCGACAGGATGGTGGCCACGTCATTGCCCACGGGCTCGCGCTTCGCCTCCTGCTCACGCTGCTCCTGCACCTTCTTCAGCTGGATTCCTGCAGAGACAAGTACTCTCTGACAAAGCTTGCCAGGCAAGAGATTTCATATTTGACACTGTTATTGGTGAGTTTGTTGTATTCTAACAATATACTCAGGAAGAAGGAGCGGAAAACAGAAAGCAAGCATTGAGTTAAGAGAGCCTCCCTGAGCAAGAAGAGGGAAAGATAAAAAAGGCAGATGGGATTTAATTCTCAGAGACTGAATACTTCTGGACTTCTAAAACTGTCAACAGTATGTTGAAGCTAAATATTCAAGACTGTACAGCTCATTTTGATCTGAAGGTGGAAGTGTTCAAGACTGTATTTGGAAATACCATTAGACTTACAGCTCCATATTATAAGCGAAGTCAGGAAGAGCTGTAAAGCCACTGGTTAAAAAATCAGTGGGCTGAAGCCTGGTGTTGGGTAACTCGGTTCTTCTGAACAGAAGCAAAAATCCGTGTATATCTACTGGTACTTTATGTAATTAACACAAGTGCTGTGTTCATTAGATTATGTCCACACAAACCCTAGAACATGTTTGACAAAGCTGTGCATCTTTAGGTGTTGGAAAATGATCCCAGCTCATGGCTGACAAATGTCAGAACAGGTGTGTGGTACCTGTGGTTAATGAAATCTGCCCAGCTGGGAAAAGAAGCCATAAACTCATTTCAGTAGAAATCACTGTGCTCTCATTGAAAAAAAGGAATACCTAAAACTCAGTGTGTGCTTACCCATCCTGATGGCAGCCAGAAGATCACTCCGTGCATCGCTCATCGGTGCCTGCTTCGCCTCCGACGCCGGAGGAGCGTGCATGGGGGAGGAAGATAGGGACACACCTGCAGCAGGAGGGCCTGGAGGGGGAGGAGGTGGGCCGGGAGGAGGAGGAGCAGTGACAACAAGCCCCCCAGAAGGAGGAGGATGAGTAGCTGCGTATGTAGAGCCAGTCACCAGTCCGGAATGGGAAGGTGGCACAGGAAGCTGAAGGGGACTGACAAATGCAGTTTGTGCTGAAGGAATCATAGGCGGGGGAGGAGGAGGGGGAGGGCCTGTAGGATTGTAATAATCCACCATCTGAGCTGGGAGCATCCTATATAAAACAGAACAAAAACATTTAATGCATTCAAAGTTAGGATGTACAGAATCATTGCCCCTTAAACTGCACTCATCCAACCTCAGGTAAAACAAAAATCGAAAGCAATTTAAACTGGTGGCTTAAATATGCAAGTGATTATACATATATGAATTGTCAAATATTGGTGATATATTGAGATTTAGGACAAATGTTGAAGTTAAAGGCAAGGTCCTTTCAGCACTCTACAAAGTGAGCTTTTTATCTTAATTCTCCTGCCTAGTTAAGTATAAAGCTGCATTTCTTATTCAACATCTACTCTGTGGGACTGTTAAGTACAAAGTCTTCAATGAAGAAGGGACCAAGAAAACTGCAGACTACATCCTTCAGTTCCATAGAAGGCCAAGAGGTAACAGAGGACACAGACATGGAGAACAATGGAAAGTATGAAAGGGAAGGTTTACCCAAAGGTAAATGTATCTCATGTGCTTCCTCAGTGAAGTTTATCAGTTTAAATACCATTTAATTAAACTGATACATTTGACTGATTCTTTAAATAGGAGGCACAGGGAAGAGCTCATTTCTTTCTTAAAATGTCATTAGAAGAAATCTTAAGCAGAAAACAAATGAGAATTGATAAGAGTTTTGAAGTAGGTAAAGAACTAGATACAGGAGACAGGAGTTGAAGCAAAGTGACTGATGACATTGAGTGACACATGCCAATGTATGACAACTGCAACACCCCGACAATGGTCATGGACCTGAGGACTGAGCACAATAATGTCTTACACACTGGAAACAACAGAGAAAGGGCAGGCTGGAGCAGTCACTGCTAACTGAGTCATCTGCAGCATGACAGCCATGAATCAGGCAAATGCTATCCAAGGATGCATCAAGCAAGGATGACAAACCTTGGCTTGCACAGTATAAAACACCACAGGCAAGAATGACAACAGCTCTCCTGGGGTTACAGCTTGAAAGTTTAAGCTATTTCCACAAAAGAACAGACACAGACTCATTAGAAAACAGATGTTTTGTTGCTACAGGAGAACCAGTAGTCTGGAGCAAGCCTTCCTTCAGAATGCATTCAGGCAAAGTATCTACACAGGGGTTTGATAAATCTCTTATCTTGAATTAAAAAGAGGCATTCCTCCTGTGGCAGTAGGGAATTTGTGTCTGAGGAGACCCCTTCCAATTCTATCACAAGCTCCTCTAAAAAGTCATTTCAGGGATGCAAGAGAGACTGCCACAATCAACAATACTCTTTCTGCACACTTCCTGAAGTTTAAAATATTATTGAAATTATCCTGTAACTACTTTCCACTTTAAAGGAAAATTATCCCGTCTTCAATATTGTATTAGGCACCCTTAATATTTTACAACCATATTGACTTCACCATATTCAATACACACTTGGTTATTTCTGCTTTCTCTATTTCTTCACTTAAATTCAGTTCATACATAGAAATAATACCAATTTTCTTCTGTCCTCCCCAAGGAGGTAACTAATGTATTTGGGGTCTTTTTGTTTGATGCATTACACGTTACGATGGTTATGAAAAACGTGCATTCCTCTGGTTTTGCCAAGAATCCACTGGAATAAATCAGGAGATTTACCCATATTCTGCTGGTACCACAGGTACTGAGCTGTGCTGGCCATCTGAAGGCTGGGGTGGAGGTGGAGGTGGTTGCTGAGGTCTGTTTAAAGTGGCGTGTCGTACAGTGGTGGAGGGTGGTCTGTATTCATGCTCATGGCTTTGGGATGCTGCCATGTACTGTGGACCATCTCCTGCTCCATACGACGGCATTGCTATCTGCTGATGGAGGGAATGATTCGGAGTAGCAGGATAAGAATAATCTGTAACATCAGATGCATGGGACCTAAAATTAAAGTAAATTGATGCAGAAGAACAGATTATGTGAGTGTTAACAGGGCATTATCTAAATAACTGACAAAAAAAGCTAAAAAGAATACAATCAGCATTATTTTTCTTGCAAGAGGACTCCCCGATTTATCAAGCACCACTCCCTTTTAAGTCCACAGAAAGCACAAGAAATTTAGTAGCCATAAAGAAGCTTATGGGTTTTGTCAATGATTTTGACAGTCCATTGTTGGAAATGATAATACTTACCAGCCTGCCTCAAGTTAACAATGGCAGCAGAAAAAGAAAAGCAATACTACAAGCACTTGCAATTATGCATAAGTACAAATTTTACCAATGCAGAGAAACCCAATTTCAAAAGTTAGGAAACGCTTTTTATTTTGTTTGCACAATTAAGTTGTTGGAAAGGCTTAAAGAAACTGGGAAATGTAAGTATTAGTTGAGCAGAGAGTTCATAAAGATACAAAGTCGAGGATGCTCTGTCAAATAAGCCCAAGAGAGGGAGCAAAAGTATCTTTTCATCCCATTACTGTGAAGACTTGTTTTAGTAATGAACAATGGTGCAGCCTGGCTTTTAGTGAACACAGTAAACTGATGCACTTATCTGTGAGACTGGAAGCAAGGTAAGCAACAAAAAGCCAGGGCTTTGAGTAAAACAAAGTAACAAACCCTTTGGGCATTTTGTCCTCTTTCATGCTTCCTGCCTGTTCCATTTTCTTTGCGTCACTCATGAACTCAATGCCCATTTTCCTTCTCTCCCACTCTTCTTTTCTTGTTCTTACTTTTCTCACATTAATTTGCTGGTTTCTGTTTGGATTCAGCTTGTGTTTCTCTCTCTAAAGTACAATAAGTATAACAAATACATTGTAAATTGCCACAGTCCAAGCACTGGGATGTCAACATTTAATGCTTAAGTCTTACAATTAGCAAACGAGAAGAAATACGAGCATTTTTTTTTTCTCTAGCATTAGAAAAAAACTCACAGTATAACCAAATACACTTTTTTGGGACCTGACTTACAAAACACTGCTCATGCAATAGCTGGCAGCATAAAAATGTCTCTCAAACCAGTGCATATTTTCTATACGTATGGGTTTTTATAGCTTAAGACTTCTCCAAGATGAAAAAGTAGAAAAGCCTTCTCTCCACCTCACTACCATTAGCAGAGTTAACCCTTCGTGGATGTAAAACTGACTTCAGGATCCAATCTCAGACATCTGATTCACTGAAATGTAAAATACCCCATAATTTATAAAATATGAAAGGCTCATATAAGTACAATGTATCTGTCATACCACAACATCAAAATCCAACACAGAGATGCATCCTATAATTTCTGCTTAAGAAATTATTCAGATTGCAAATACCGCAGATATCTGCAAACAGCCAAATACATGCTGATATTGCTGGGAGATAAAAACATATCACTTCAACACGTTAATTTAAACTCAGGAATCCTGGAAGCAAGGTGTTAAATCTGAAAAAAAAAAGAGACTCAAAATGTGTGAAACAGAACTCCTGATGAAAAAATCCACACCTTTTACTAGAATCAACCTATGGAAAGCTTTGTCAGTCGGCAGTGTTTCATTAAGACTAACAGGAGACAAGTTTTGCATTAGAAACTGTTAAAAACAAACAAACAAACAAAGGTTTTTAGACAGGGAGGGAGTCTGAATACATTGTTGAAAGACCAATAGCAATATCAAATACTATGTTTCAATTAAAACTTCATTACTTTTCACAGAGACCACAGCATTACAAAGTTCTGAGAAGTTTTTTTTTTTAAAAGTAATCTCCACTGGACAGTGGACTAAAGGTATCAGTCCACACTCTTGCAGTGGTAGCTGCCTCCTCAACCTGGCCATTTAACAATTTAAGCACTTTTTCCAGTGGACTCTATTATTTCTATCTTTATTGCTAGCAGTTAATCACAACAGACACAGGAAATAAAGTAAGTGGGAAAATCCTCTGGTGAGACCAGCTTAGTGAAAAAACTAAGACTTCAATGCATATCAGATAACTCCCACTGAGCTCAAAGGGAATCTCAGTCAATGAAGATGAATTCTGCTGCATATCTCTAAGCAGAGATTTTTGTTATTTCAAGCAATAACATCTCATCTGGTTTTGTGGCTTGCTTTTTAGACTAATGTAACATCAATAAGCTGAACTCTTCTCCCACTGAAGCATTCTGTTACAGGCAGAAGTATTCTCGACTGAGTAGATCACAGGAAAATATTTATTAAGCTACCAGCAGAGCACTAAACAACAAACGAGACACTAAGGAAGAGCTACTGACATTATCTAGTAGAGGCTTAAATGCTTTTGTAACTACAGCTACTGAAGATCAAATATAAAGCATGCAGCAAACACTTTCTCTGCAGTGCGTAACATTATGATGACAAAATGCTCATGTGAAGCTGAGGAAGAAAAAAATCATTACAGAAGCCATTGTCATTTATGCTTTAAAATAATTTTGAAAATAATGTTTCAAACATGCATTGTATGTTTTGTCCAACTATTCCCATCCTGTAAAAACACCTAATTCTACTCAGTACTGCTGAACATACAACTGTGGTATAACAAACAGCTTTGCTGTAAACAGACCTAGTATCTGGGGACAGTGATCCCTCGGAAGATGCTCCATGGTACACACTTTGAGACAACCTGTTGTCAGGTCTAAGCTCTTTGTCATATGCCATCATATTCCACTCCTGGCGTCTGTTCCTGGCTTTTCTAACCTTTTTCACCTCACGGGTGGTGCCATCTATACGCTTTTGCTCCTAATGTCCAAACAAAAGAAATAAAGCATGCAAAGAGAGAGAAAAAAGGAAAGGAAAAAAGCTGGTTAAAATGCAGTTAGAGTGCATGAAAATAAGACCAGATTTACAGATGAAGCCAAGTCTTCATAAAATTTCTCTGCACTGAAAATAAGAACATCTCCTTATGCTATGAACTCCATTAGTAGCAGGACTTTTGATTTGCCTTTGTTCTGTATGATGCACGTGCTACTGTGATACCAATCTACTGGTTTTCCTAATACAGAAATATGACCAATTTTAAAACCCAGTAAGTTTAACTTCTTCTGACATCATGTCTTTTATTTAAACCACCGTGAAGCACTTGTAATTTTCATCTCCTGCAAATCAAACTTCTGAGAATGTTAAATGAGCTCAGGGCTATTCTGGTTATTCATTAGGGTCACAGTCAACAAGGCCTGGGGAAGTATGGAGAAATTGGACACACTTTCCTATTCCATAGTCTATGTGAAATTACTTTTGTTTGTTTTAACTTCCTCTCCCTTCTTAGATCTGATTAACTACCGAAATTCCTCCTAGTTTCTCCTCATCACTGTTTCCCATTATCTTATATAAAAATGAATTACACTAATTCTCTCTGCAGTGAGTCAGTAATACTCAGGCCAGCAGTATATTACAGCTTGACAGGTTCATGGCAAACGTGTCTGCTTACAGTTTTCAATGTAACATCAGGCTCAACCAATGTCAGTGTTTACCTTACTTATTTATCTTTACCTCACTGACAGTAAGATCTCCTAATATCAGGACTCAATGCTTTCACACCTCAGAAATGTTGTCCTCACCTGCTTCTGACTACTCAGTATGAATATAAAAATCATACTGGTGCTTCAGTACAAAAAATGAACAAGTTTGCTCAATTCAGACTGAGAAGGGTATTTATCTGCTACTCCTTTTCTCAGTGTTCATGAGAGCATAGGGGGTTTTTTTAATCAGCTCTAGATCTCACACCTTAGAATACGTGTTTTATCTATTAGTAGGTTGGCATTGGGTTTTTGGCTGCTAGAAAAATAGTTTCTCATGAAAGAATTATATTGCTATTCTGAGGACACAGTCAATTAATTGTATTGAGAGAAGAGCTTGGCCAAACTCTGGTAGGCAAGCCTTTTACTGGGGAATCTAGACCCACAAAGTAAGGGATAAGAGTTGGAAAGCTAGCTCAACAAAAAGTGCATCACAGATGAACACAGGTTTTTTACTCCAACTGTTGAACAGCACTGAGTAAATAATTCTGAAATAATATTTGGCATTACATAACTAACAAAAAACTGCCAAATGGCTTACTTGCCCTTGTTTTGGATCTCTTGCTCATTCACGCATGTTTGCATGAGGGACTTGCTGATCCTGCTAACATTAAGAATGACAGAAAATACTTCTTCAAGTTCAACACCAAAATGTTTTGACAACTCTTGCTCATTCGTACAGTAAACAGATTTTTCATCTGATTTATGTTAACTAAAGATGATCATCTTGGTTTTTCATCAGTTGTCCCAAAGTATTTTTCCTCCACAAACTTTTTAGAATCACGCCCTTTTTATGTCTGATAACCACTTTTTCACATCAAATTCTGCCAATACAGGATTTGAACCAGAAAGGACACAGATTCAGTCATGCTTTATTTTAAATATATAAAGTTTTGCTAATTGCCACGATTGCATATATGCTTGTTAAAAGCTTTACATCTGTTTTTTTCAATTACTTGCTGCAAATGTTTTGGGTTTTTTTAATTTGTGACTTTTATCCTGATTCATTTATTAAGATTTTGTTACTGAGTCATGTTAGATTTGACAAGAAAGTCCAAGTAAGCCTTTTGGTTCATTGAAAACACTTAGTTTTGTCATCTTTCAGAACAATAATTTCATCATTTAGGGGTCACAACTACATATTTCTTGTAAGATTCTAAATAAAATAAATATCCACCTTTTGATGCCACTGGGAAGACACTCATTTTGATACAATTCCTGTACAATCATGAGTGCTTATATGACTGCTTACAGTTACTGTTTACTATTTATAAGTTTAGTTTTAAAGAGATCATTGTTTTTTTATGAAAAGGTAAATACATATGGATATATAAACAACAAAAAAGAAACACAAAGCTTAGCTGGTTTTAATTGGATCAGATTTCAGCTGGATAGGTTGTTCCAGACCAGCATCTGTAAGCATGCTAATGAATAAATACACTGGAATCCTTTCTACTCAAGCAGTACTAAACCCTACTGGTAGTGATTTTTTAATTAAATATTATATTGATACACCTCTAAAACATTAAATGTCTTCCAAAACAGTGGGGCAGCCCTATTAGTAGCAGCTGACAAAGCTAAATATACCTCTAAGAGTAATTTTAAGTTGTTCCAGTAGCAGTTTCATGCCCTTGACAATGGTGACAGCTCTAGCTTTAATACCCAGGGCAAAGATGACAGAGTTCTAAGGGAGCTGAAACCTTTCTAGATAACTACAGCTTGAAACATTTCTCAGGAAATCAAAGTAATATTAAGAGGAGTTACTTTTTTTTAACCAAGTGTAATAGAAGCTATGGCAGACAAGTGGGTGCTGTAGATCAAGCCAGAAAACAGGTACATCATTCAAGTTGTCAGGAAATTATTTCAGCAAACACAAAACATATTAGAGCCTTCAAACAAGGTTGAGTTAATTGTAAGTTTGATACTTGCATCAAGAATTAGCAAATGATATTACAAGCATCTTAATAAAGAATTAAGAGCTAGTAACAGAAAGTAGCTTCAGCAAGTATTTGCAATGCTTTCAAACAACTGGAAGCAGGGGGCACAAATTTATAAAATCCTATCAAAAGATAAGTCATCAAGAATGATTTCTGAGATACAAGCTTTCCAAATTTAAAAATTTTTACTTGTTTAAATAGCTAATTATTCTCAGATAAAACACAGGAACAATAAAAAGCAAATTAGAACAACTTTCCTTTGTTTAATCACAGCTGCCCTACCTACAGTCATTCAATTCAGAATACCCCTGATACATACCAACTCAAAACTACATTGAACTCTCAGACACTGATCTACTGAAAGGAAAAAATCTGACTACACAGATTTTAAAGAATTAAAATTACAGTTTTCTTCAGAAAAAAGTTCACCTGAAGGAGCCAAATCAGAGGAAGCCTGTTAGAATTTTTCAATTAAACTGTATACAAAAACAAAAAGCATGGTATCTGAGGCAAGAAAATTAAACTACTCACAAACCTCCTGCTGCAACAGCTTGAGCACTTAGGGCAAATTACCAAAATAATACTGGAAAACTGATTCTCTGGTGCAGGGACTACTCTCAGATTTCACTGAGCACCTGAAAAATTGAGGCTAAAAACTAGCTGTATTTGGTCAGCTGAGTAGGATGGCACTTGGATGTCTAGCTTGTAATTTGCTAAACAATACACATTTATTTCACTTGCACAGTTTCTCAAAATCTATCAAGTTTTGTGCTTCTGTAGAGTACAAACTGAGTACGGAATTCTCATTCAAAAGATTGAAAATTTAAGCTCAGGTACCAGATTGTTAACAAATGCTCTGGATTCTGCTACCATAAAGACAAGAACAAAAGAAAAAGGACATTTGGTACAGCAACCTGTGGAACAAAGTGTGCCTGGGAGACATCTCACCCAAACCATCCTGCTCTCTGAAGGACCCAGATCATGAAATGCTCATTTGCAAACCATCTTCTGGAAAGCTAAAACTGAGATTTCTTCCTGTCACAAAGTGAACTTTATCCATGCAAACTCAAGTCTATGCTGCTTTCTTCTTAGTTGGACTTGGCATATATTTAATCAAATCAAGCAGTACTTCAGCTAGAATTTATCAAGGGGTATTTCTGTGATGTATGGCTATAATCCTACATGACTGGAATTGAGCATATTTGCATTTGGTTTGTAGACTGTAAGAAGACAATTAAAATCTACAGAAAATATACCATGGATGGAAATAAGTGGGATGTGTTGCCTAAGATAAAGTCTAAATGCAACTTAAATACATAGAGTAGTTTTGTAGAAATCACTCTAAAGAAATAAAGAAATGTTCAAGTCATTTTATAAATTCTTATAAGAGCATCTGTATTTTTTCCTTTAAAATCAGAATGGAAAAAATGGGAAATTGGAATGGAAAAAGCTGTAATTCCAATTCCTTTCCTCTCCCATTACAATGTCTTTTTCTGGAGCACAAGAGGGCCATTTTTCTGGGTACCAATAAGCAGATACTGGCAAAGGATTCAAGAAAGTATCTTGGAAGATAACTACAGTACTCCTAAAATTCAATTTGCTGCCTTCTTAAAATAGACAGGATAAGCTATAAAAATGGAATGCACTGAATCTACAGCCACACAAAGAGGAACAGTCTTTCCATGCACACAAACTAAGTATGACCTGGCAATTTTTATGCCTGGACAACTGCACATAAAATTGTAACGCACAAATGTGCTATTATGTTTCTGCTTTTACCTTTTGTCTCCTCTTTTCTTTTCGCTTATCTTCAGTATCTTGTAACATTTTTTCTTTCCAAAGATCAAAAAAATAGGAAGGATCGGTATAAAACTTCAATCCATCTTTCTTATCATCCCTGGAAAAACAGCAGAAGAAAAGCTAAAAGTACATGACTTTGTATGCTTTAAATATAGAAAACTTACCTTTGATGATCATCCAAGCCTCAAGCTGATCAATAACAACCCCTACTAACTGGATGTCCATAAACAAATACCACCACTGTTTGTAGCAGCAGAAAAAACACATCCTTCGGTCATAAAGCCTACAAATTTACCTTCCAATTAAAAATTCTTAAAAATTAAATACGCTACAAATGCTCTGATATACCATCCTTAAAAAAAAAAAAATTTATTGCGGATTGTCTTTTATACAGACACCTCACAACGTAGTACCTCTCAAAAGTTGAAGAACACAGTAAAACCCTGCTGTCTACAACCCCTCAGACAAATTGCATTCATTTCATGAACAACAATAATGGAAATGGGAAAAGGAAACAGAAAATACAGTCCTGCTTGCTACTCTTTTATTCACCAGTAAGTAACCAGAAAAGAAAGGGTACAGATTGTACTTATAACTGTGTATATGTTGGGGACAAGAGAGAGAATAGTGAGAAGGCAAAAGCAACAAATACAACTTTCTCGATAAAGAAACCAAGGAAGCCAGTTTAGTGTATTTTTTTTTTTTGCACTTTTTTATCTAATCAATAGCCCTTGTTCTCTGATCCTGTGCTGCCATGTAAGACTTGTGTTGAAATATGATGATTTTTGTTAGGTATGACTTACGATTTTAAGTGTGTCAATAGCAATTTTTGTTTCCATGAACAAACAAGTCCTTGAAAAATCAAATCTCAGTAATCAATATAGCTTTTCCCTTCTGCTACAATTATTCTCCACATACAATTAAGAAATAAAAGGCCAAGTACAAGAAGGTAAACAATCGATATTTCCTTACCTATAACGTGAAAGAATATTCAGAGGTGGTGGTTTGTCACTTTGATTATAAATATCAGCCACCGGGTTTGGAATGCTGTTCTTTGAAACTACCTGCTGGTCTTGAACTGTTGAGCTCTTGAATGCTTTTTTCATGTTGATGTCCTGTAAGGATACTGTTAGAAACAGAAATACATTTACCACAGGTCTGAAACAAATGGAAGTGGATAAACAACATCCATTTTTCACTAACTATTTGAAATATTTTCAGCAAGATACAGAAAGACAGGTTTCTCCTTAGTGGACAATCCTGATATTTAAGTGCAAAGGCATGTAAGAATTACAATAAAACAGATTTAAGTCTCACTTGGTCCAGAACCTCACTTAAAATAATGGGACCATGGACTGTGTCTTGGAAGATGATGCAAGAATGCTGTCACATGCAGATGTCCAACGATTTCCTGTTTTTATGAGGTTGATCATGGAGTTCTAACAGCAGAAAGACTGGCTTCAAGACTGAAACACAAGGTCTAGTATTCCTCTGACATAGTGCATTCTAAAATTACACATGGTATCCATACACATTCCAGCACATTCTAAGTATAATTAAATTACAGCTGCAACAACTTCCTGTGAGAGACAGAGTTCCACCTCCTTTACTCTCTTTCAACTCCTAAGTCTTCCCATATAATTGAACACTCCTTGCTTTAAAGTTTTCCTCATGTCTCTACAGAGAGAAACACCTTCACTCTCATACTTCCACATTTTATCTTTTCACATACACAGCTCTGGGGGAAAACAATGCCAGGCTTTTCATTCTTCCTTTTCAAATAAAAGATTTAAGTTGGTTTTAATTGTTCCTGTCACTTTTATCAAGACTTTCTTTCACTCTTAGTACAAGTTTTCATGAGATGCAGCAATCATTGTTAAAGAAGATGCAGTTAAAGGCCAATCACAATTTAAAAGTGGCAGTAAGCTCTTGATACCACCTTCCACTCCCCTAAGCACCCTGAAATACAGGTTTTAGACTGCAGTTGAACAGGATGCTGAAGTCTTCACTGGGTTGTCTACAATGACACTGACCTCTTCTGGATTTGATCCAAGTGTTTTATAAGAGTGTAAGCTGTAGGACTTGTGCAAACAAAATGCACTGGCTTAGTCTCTTTTTATTCCCACTGACATTTCATGTAATATTTCTTGCCCATTCATCTAATTTATTGAGTCTCAAGGACAAACTGAGAAATTTCACAAGGTAACTGAACAGTAATGGCCAAAAATGTAGTATACTGATGACCTGAAAAAAGAAAAAGGGATGAAATTTTACACTGTTATTGTTTGTCATGATGGACACCAAATCCCACTCAGACTTCTCTGCCCAACTATTTTTGTTATCTGTGCTGATGTCTTGCTTCTCACTCCAAGAACTACTTAGTTTCTTCTGTAACTTTTACAATAGCAAAAAATTAAAAATAGAATATTTCATGTCTAACAGTCGTTCCCCCATTCACATCATCTGAAGTATCAAAACATCGTTTTTCAAAGTATTTTCTATTTAAACCTGCCTGTAAGTATAAGGTATTTCAGGCAGATTTTTTAGATGTATGTATCTGAATTGTTTCTTTCTTGTTTGTAGGAAGACATTCAAAAGAGTAAAAACCCCTTTTTCTGGGGATTTTTAGAATAAGTTATTTATATGCTTTTGAAAGCTTAACCTCAATTATTTTAAATGTTTTTTCAACTGTAGTATTATGTATATTAAATATTTTTAAATACACTGTATTAGTTATAGCTAAGAATATAAGAAATCACTGATGCAATCAAATCTGAAGGGTTTTTTAAAACAACCTTGCAATTGACATTTTGCTTAAATGCTGAAGCTATCCTGAAACATACCATTTCTGACAGTACAATGAATTATTATAAAGACTTCAACTTCTACAGTGAAATAGCTAATAAAATTTACTGCTGACACTAAGGTGACAGCAGTTTGTATATACAGCTTATTAATATGAAGCATGATTAGCAATGCAAGAGTAACAACTGCTGTCAATTTAAAATAAACACTGATTAAATTCTCAGTCCATACACTAGTTTCCCCTTCCAATAGATTGCTTTTAATTATTCTCCAAACTCTGAAAATTAGCTGGGTGGTACTGCATAACACTAATGAGACATTAATGAGGCATTAAAAAAAAAAGAAAAAAAAAGAGGGGGAAAAAAAAGAAACATTAGCAAAACCAAGATGAGAACTGCATCTCCAAAAGTACAGTAACTGAATATCATCTAGGATATATGAATTGCTCATAGTACCAACACGATATGCCTCAAACACTAAGCTGAATAGTGATCCCATAAGAACTTAGTTTATGTTCCCACATGGCTCTTGACTCCTAAGACAGCAAAATGCAGGTAGCTTGTACCAAAAAATCAGAGTGGTTTGGTTTGGAGGGGACCTTAAAGATTATCTCATTCCAATCCCCCTACCGTGGGGACAAGGACACCTTTCACTAAACCGGGTTTCTTCAGAGACAGGGCATCCACAGCTTCTCTGGGCAACTGTGATAGTCTAACAGTTAATACGTTCCAAAACCATAAAACAATGACACGTAATAATTTCCAGACAGTAACCAGTTAAAGAAGGAAGGCTAAATATTACACTCTTAAATATCAACAGTAAAATTTGATATTGGCACTAATAATTGGCACTATAAATATATAAACTACAAAAATCTGAATGGCAAGTAAAATATATAAGGCATATAAATAGCACTATTAAATATATCACAAGTAGCATTAACTACTGAGTCAATATTACACTATTGTCCTGATATAAAAAGCTTTTACATTTTAGTAAATGTCAGGAATCACCTTAACAGGAAGTACATGCAGTGGCTGGCTCAGACATGTAGCATGGAAGCCAAAATGCATGTTAACAGCGTCTAAAGCTAGACAGAAATGCTTTATCTACCCAAATACATGTTTTTAAACAATATAATGATGTTACTTAAATCCTTTGGTTTTACTGTGTATTTATGAAGTGAATGACCAAGCGCATAAGTGGGAAATATTTTTAAAGGAAATACAGTTTCTAGTGAGTAGAACCCCCCCAGAGAATTTCACTTAGTTGATCCAAACAAAGTACCTTGTTTAGATACAGAGTACTGTAAGATCTTTGATGACCACAGAACAGATACTACTAATGTCCTTTGTGACTATCCTACCCTGAAATTAATAGGGACACCCAGCGTCTCAAACTTTTTCCAATACTCTGACTTCCAGTGAGGTCTATATTTATTCATTTATGATTTAGTACACTCACAAACTCAAAGTTTTCCTTGTGAAAAAGGCAGCTTAATAGCTCCATTACTACAGGGGCTTCTTGACTCAATAATACTTTTACTTGCTCTGCTAAAATGATTATTCCCAGCTTGCCTTACTGAGACAACAAGATGAAATATCGGCACAGGATTACTTTGAAAAGACAGAGGTTATTGTGCAATTAAATACTGTGGTCTTGTCAACATCACTTCTGGCTCAATGCTTTCATGCAATTACCTACCCTCTTCCACTGTTGAATCCAGCTGGGTGACTTTGACAGCAAGGCGATCAATTCTGTCTTGGAGGGAATTTGCTCTGATGTAGAAGCTGTTGGCCTCATTAAACAATTCACCAAATATGTCTTCAGCATGTTTGCCTGTGTAAGAAAATAGACAAGCCCTTTGCTAGTGGCTTACAAAACACGAGACAAATGGCTTCAATATCATGAAGAAGAATAAAACACAGTAGCTGCAGGATTAGAATAGCGCAGTTTGTCATTCAGCAAAATTTGGGGCAACAGATTTGTACAAAAATGTCAAAATACACCATAAATTCTGCATGAAGTCTATTCTTCTGGACATCCTGGTTAGTAGTCTTCTTAAAAACACAGGGAGACTTACAAATTTTAATCCTTATGTAGCTGAACTAGTGCCAACTGACAGACAACTGAGCATTAAAACCTGCCTCTGTGATGAAAAGGCCTAAAAAGTTACTGTAGTCCATAAAAGCTTCTGAAGTACATTTTGAAATTAAAATCTTGCAATCCATAGTAGCGAAGATTTAATTTTAAGCATAAGCACAGGCCAACATCAAAATTAAAGCAGAGTGAAACAGATCAAAACCAGGATTCTCCTGCAAGGCAGCCCACTTACATCTGAGTGCATACGCGGCTGTCCCTGGAGTCATTTGAGAGAGGGTCAGAGGGTACTGACCAAATTTTCCCATGGCCACACCGGACTTGGGGCACTAACTTTTCGTCCTCCCTTTCACCTGCTGTATGTTCTCAATCACTGTGAGAGTGGACAGTCCAGTCCAGGTCACCAAATCACTGAATCAATTAGGTTGGAAAAGACCTCTGAGATCATTGAGTCCAACCTATGACCGAACACCATCACGTCAACTAGACCATGACATCAAGTGCAACATCCAGTCTTTCCTTAAACACCTCCAAGGGATGGTGACTCCACAATCTCCTGGGCAGCCCATTCCAAAGTCTAATCACACTTTCTGTGAAGAAATGCCTCCTAACGTCCAACCTAAACCTCTCCTGGAGCAGCTTAAGATTATGTCCTCTCATCCTGTCACTTGTTCCCTGGGAGAAGAGGCCAACACCCAGCAGGCTACACCCTCCTTTCAGGCAGTTGTACAGAGTGATAAGGTCTCCCCTGAGTCTCCTTTTCTCCAAGCTAAACCCCCAGCTCCCTCAGCTGCTCCTCAGACTTGTGCTCCAGACCCTTCACCGGCTTTGTTGCCCTTCTCTGAACCTGCTCCAGCACCTCAATGTCCTTCCTGAACTGAGGGGCCCAGAACTGGACACAGTACTCAAAAGTGTGGCCTTACCAGTGCCTAATACAGATCTGCAGCCTCAGGCCCTTCCCTAAAAGTGCTACAGTGGACAGAAGGTGCCACATGACAAACCAAATCCCTCCTTGATGCACAGATCGTTGTGCATGGCCCTTCCCTTCCCAGTCCTCCCACAGAACTAGGCATGCTCATCCACAGTTTGACTCTCTTTATGCCCCTGTCCACAACTCTCATCCAGTCCAGATCAGTGGTTCTGGATGCACAATTTAATACTTCGCCTGCCCCAGAACTTCCCCTACAAATTTCAGATTCCACCCAAACTCATTGCTCCCGCTCACTGAACTGATGGTCCGTCCTACCCAGATACTGCTATTTCATTCAAGATGTCTTCCTCTACAATTTCTGCAGCCAAATCCCCTCAAGAAATCCTTGTAAAAAGAAAAGTCCTGCCTCCTGCATTTAACTATGCTTTTTAAACAAAAATAAACTATAAAACCCTACTTCTGAATTAAGCTCATCTTGTTATGACCTGTATCAAGAAGAGTCTGAGGAGCAGAAATGGAGGATGGGGGCAGGGCAAAGTATAACTATCTAATAGTTGGAGGAATATGGAATATGCATTAACCACCTAAATGACAGTGACTTCCAAAAGAACAGCCATTATTGACATTTAAAGTTGGGTCCATTAACCAACCTTAATACTTCACAAAGAAAAGTAAAAATACAATGAAAATTTCAGTTAAGATCCCATCCTTAGATAATAATTCAATGTAAAAAAAATGGCCACCCTTAGGAAGTCAACAGGACAATCTGCCCCTTTCTTGGATCACTTACCTGGGTGGGGGGAAGAGGAAACAACAACTAGACTAAAACATTATTGGAAAACACTGTTTGTGAATCACAAAAAAAGAAGTGATTGCCTTCGAATGGAGGACTTTAGCAGTAATAGTTTTCATTACTATATGTAAGATCAGCCAATAATTAACCCAAAATGTTAAGATATGTCAGTGGATGCAAGCTCTGCTTCATGTATACGTGGAAGGTGGATAAGAAAGACCTGCTGTCTACGTGCTCCTAATCTCCTCTCCCTCCAAAACAAAAGTCACACGCAACCACAGAACAGCTGAAGTTCAAAATCATCTGGTCCAATTCCCTGCTCAGAGCACAATGAGACAGAGCAGGTTGCCCAGGACTCTGACCAGCTGGGTTTTGAACACTTGCAAGGATGGAGGCTCCACAACTTTTCTGGGCTACCCATGCCAGTGTTCAACCACCTTCACACTTAAAGTGTTCTCTAAGTGCTTCCCAGCAGCTAGCTGAAATTCACTTGTAATCCCCACTTGATTTAGTTGCTTCAAATGAAGATGTTATTCCAAACTATGGAAAAAATAAGCTTTTCAGCTCTTCAACTAAATAAAGCAGTAATTACATTCTTCAGCCACCAGTATTCAGAACTCAATCAATTTTAATAGATGTTAGTTTATGTTAATGTATTGAAATCAGCCTGCTGAGGGACGACTGCCACATTCTAGGATTAAACACATCACCCCTAGAGAAGTCAAGGAGATGGATGCTTGTCAGTTATCGTTCAGAAGGCAAAGTGGGAACATACTTCTTTTAATATTTGATTTTTTTTAAACACTTGCTAGCCTAGAACATGTGGAAGACAGATTGTCAGTCTCCTGTCTGTGAAAGCAGTGACATAGTAAAGCAGTATTGGACATGCTGTTGTGATTAACCTGATGCAGTAAGTCTTAGAAATAAAGTAATACTTCAAGTGTTTTGTATGTTGCCATCTTTTAAATTAGATTTTTAACAAAACAGAAACAAGCAGGAAAGAAAAACAACTATCTGAAATTGCAAGCATGTATCTTTCAATTTAAGAGCTGATTTTGGTACTGTAAGACAATAATTTAAAAACGTTAGGTGTTGTCCAACATGTGGACAACCTATACATTAATTTAAAAATCCACTGAATAAATTATGCAGTCTTTCCTTCTAAGGTACCCTCCAACTACAGAAGACAGTGATTCCACCCACCCATTTGTAACTGGATTAACTAGAAATAGTAGAATCATGCTTTCCCCCTCCTCTTTTTTCAAAGATGCAAAAGTGGTAGGCTGTTACTGACTAGGTCTTGACTCTGATCTCCTTTCTCAGAGTACCTCTAGCATGATACTTAATGGCAAAAAAGCAACCTTTCCAACCCAGCCTGATTCAGCAGTACTACAGAGGATAGTGACACAGATGGATGCACTGTGCTCAGGTCTGCATGAAAACTAGTGAAACTGAGCCAATGGCCAATCTACCCAAGAAAATACTATGAGGCAAGTTGGTGGATGTTCTTCTCTGCATGAAAGAAAAACTCTTCCAAGTCTCCACAGATTATACTTCCTCCAGGGTACTTACAGGTACAGCCTGCAAATGCTCCCTGTCCTTCCCCTCCAGTAGATTGTCTCCTCCCAAGTGGAGGTGAATCCCCACGACAAGATTCTGCCTTATATAAAAGTGCACAGTTTCATACAGAATGCTGCTCACTCTGCCTGCGCTCCAAGCCAGCTGGCTGGAAACAAACCCAAATCTGACAACATAATACAGAAAAAGCTCTCCTGAGAGCACATTCCCTTTGGATAGGAACTTGTTCACGTCTCCTGAAAAGAGCAGAGGCAGAAGCAAGCCAAATTTGTATGCAACAGTACAGACCTGCCAGTTTTTAAAATCCACACTGAACTCACAGTGCAACACTAAAAAAACACTGTGACTGCAAGACAGACCTGAACCTGCTCGCTCTACGCCTCAAGCTGTGGGAACACCAACCAGCTCTGATGTTGTCAGCAGGACACACTACTTCAGCTCCAGCACAGCATTTTTCTATGATCATTTCCTTGCTCCCAGTTGGCTCAAAAGACAGGCAAAGCAAATGCTGTCTGCAGAAAAAACCCTCTGCAAACATGACATTTTTCAGACTGTGGATGAGAATGGTGGTACATTTCACTTGTTAAATACCACGTAGTCATCTGTTAAGACTAAGGACACGTCATTTATTTGCATAGATCTTTAACCTGACACTAACAGAACTTTAGGGGCTGTCCACAAAGATTTCAGATGACCCTAGAAATCCGCTAAGGGAAAACTGCAGGATACGGATATAAGTAGTCAGTTCCTCAGCAACAATCATAAGAGGATGTAAATACGCAGTATAACAGATTAGCCTCAAGGCCAAATCTGGATAAATGAAAGCTGTACACGTTCCTAGCAAGTCAGACAAGTAAAAAGTGTATCATCTACACTTGGACAACCATTGCACAATACCAAAATGAGGTCTTATCACATATTCTTTAGTGTAATTAGAACATTAGCCATTCTTCTCACTTTTCTGAAACGTAAGGATGTCACTACTAAGCAACTGCCTGAGAAAACAGTAAATGAAACTCAGTGACAATACAAACACAAATTAACTCTAAATAACATTAGACACTAAATTGTCAGCTGCTATTCAAGAAAGATCAGAGGATCACTTGGAAGCTTATCTGAAAATAGTAACTCAATGCTTAGCAACAATCAGAATTCTACAAATTTTTAGGGAAATAATGACAAAACAGAAAAAGTCTGTTTTGAATATGATCTGAAGTCCTCAACACTCCACCTTAAAAAATCCACAACATACCCTAACTTACATATCCAAAGCAAAAATAACAGTGATCAGAAAAACAAAATGGTTTCTATTCAAAAAGATCACTAACAGATCAGGACACTTCAACCTGGAAAAGATACCACCAGGAGAACAGGATAAAGACTTAATAAAATCACAAATCATTATGGAAACGCACAAGATGAAAGCACCTTTCATTATTTTTCATTGCACCAGAATGAGAAGGTATCAAAAGGAAGAAATAGGTCAGCTTCTATTGTGGAACATTCTGCCACAGGTCATTGGCCAAGAAAAAGCTGCAATCCCTATTTCAACAGATCTAAACAACACCACAGATGATAGTTTTACAAATGCTCATTACACAGGATGATTCAGATGGACCTCCAGCTCAGAAAAATCGCTAAATCACTGACTACTGCAAAGTGGAAATGCTGTGTTTCTTGTCTGCTTTCCCTAAGCATTTTTTTTCTATCACCATAAACTGAACACCAGTGGGCCCCATAGTCTGAGCTCCATACAGACTCTCAGTCTTAAACCACTTCCATTTACCAAGTGAAGCAACTGATGAAGCAGTAATTTCTTTTCTAGGACCAGCGTTATCAGCACAAACAACAGCTGCTGATTGTTAAACACTGTCTGAAAAACATCTCTTATCCCTTTCATCAAAAATATTGTTCATCTTGCAAACACTCCAGTCGTGCTTCTAGAATTGCTAGTGGTGGTGTCACCTGACAGGTGTGGTGTGTAGGCTACTCTGTAGAGAGCTGATATTAGCCTGCCTCAATGGTAGCCTGCAGGCTTGTTCAGCAAATGGCATCCTTTCAATGTGCTTAATTTCATTCATATGAATTGAGCACACATATATATAAAAGAGAAAGCTTAAGAAATATTAACACATTACGAAAAACTGAAATTTCAGTCAAATGTGTCATTTGATGCCAGAAGGCAGAAGAGTTTGCTGGCTCAATCCTGTAGAACTGAAAGGCTAGAAGAACTCAAGTGCTGGTCTTGTTTCTTGCACTAATTTATCTCACCTTAGAAAAATTTCTGGTTTTCTATGCTCCAGTTTTTTGGTTGGGGCTTTTTTTTGGTGGTGCTTTTTTTTTTTTT